>JANZXP010000006.1:4986501-5003690 GCA_027576715.1 Erythroxylum flavicans
TGTACACTTATTTGCATAAGTTAAAAATTCATATGCATATATTAGCGAATACTCAATTATGCAAAGCATATGATGTACTGTAAATTCCTAAATTTTCTAACCTCTAACATGGGGTGTTACACGTATGTTCTTTCCCTGAATGTTCTAAAAAATCAAGGAAACACTAATTCATTGTAGAGCTTTTAGATGTTCTAGAATGTAACTTAAAGGAATATGTTGACATTTTATTTTTCTATTCTATAACAAAGTGATAACAAGACTACAATGGAATTTTGTTTGTTAAGAAGATGAAAATTCTTGGACCATAATGTAGTAAGGACTAGACATCCCTAGAATCTTTAAAGCAATAAACACACACAATTAGTTAAACACAAAATATTCCCTAGAAATTTCAAAGGAATAAACACGCACACTTAGTTAAACACAAATATACACATAAATGAAAATGCATGCATAGATGGGAAATAAACATAAGCATATACAAATAAAAGAAAAAGATAGCCCAAAATTGGAAACAAAAACATGCACAATGCTCAACAATGTCTTCTTACCCTCAAACAAAAAGAATCAATTAATTTGTTACTCCTATACAAATTGAATCAGTTAATTTCTTTTACCCATAGAAAAGGAAAGAGAAGAAGAGGCCTGCGATAATCAAAGAAGAAGATGAATTAGAAAAAAGTATGAGGAAAGATAGAGGAGAAATTTAATCATAATAGAGAGGAGAACTTTAATCATAATAGCTAGAGGCAAAATATTTTGTCATCACAGTAGAGAGAAGAGTGAGTTTTTAAGTTATAGTTTAATTTTAAGTTATAGTTTTTAAGTTATACAATCAATCAATTGGTTGTAATTTAATGACTTAATTATTTATATGCATTCTTTAACTTATATATTAAGATGTATATGATAAAGTTTATCAGATAAACGCACATTGCTAATTAAATTATAATGAGATTATAATTATAAGCTTATTATTGCATTTATTCATTATTCCTAAATTATTTCTAGTTATTGTTCTGTTGATATTGGAATTTAATAGAGTGTAAAAAAACCTAACATATGTTATGTTTCTTCTTTATGAAAGAAGTATTTAATCTTATAGACTAAAGCATAGAGATACTTAAACAAACATGTGGATGCTTGTTAGAGAACAATTTCACTGAACTGACTCAATATGAGAATTCTATTTGAAATATTACTCGTATGTCTATGTAAATTCTGAATATATTGATTATATAAGTAATCATTTGACCTAAGACCTCCAAAGTTATCTCATATATGGATTGTTTTGTTTTGATACTAGTTATGACCTATTCTAGTCAAAGGCAGCTCAGTCGGTAGTCATTTGATATAGTATAAACTATATAGAAGTAGACGAGTAATTAATATATAATTCATCACCCCATAATGATTCGGGAATATGTTTCCTTGTTTTTTATTAATATTGATTCAAGAAAATTTGGAAATAATTTTCAAATATCAATAATTATATCAATTACTAATGATGGAGAATTAATATAATTGGAGTCAAAATATAATAGACTTTAATTTTATATTCCATGTCTAATCAGGACATTGAATGATAAAAAGTTTGAATTATATAGAAAAATCATAGATGGAAATGTTAGTCAAAACTACTTTGACATTCTTAAATATTTAGGTGTCATGATATGTTACTGAATGCCAATCTTGATCTATGGATATAAATTGTTTAAGTAAATAATTAAAGATAAATTAAGGAGTTTAATTTATCAATGCAAAATATGATTTAGAGTTATAATTTATATCAATTGCTAACATATTTTAGAACCTAATAGGTCACATACAAAGAACGAGTTGAAGAGAAAAAAGTTCTTTTAATCAAGTTAGATTTTGTCGTAAAAGTTTGAGAAATTTTATAATTAAATATAAGATATTTAATAATTAAGGACTATAGTTTTCTCAACATATTTTATAGATATTATTAGAGGTCAAACATTTATGTAGCTATAGTGATTTGAGATGAGTCAATTTTAATTATGGTTCGAGAAAAATGATAAGAAAAGGATTAATCTTTAAAATAAAGTATAAATTATGATTAATACTTTATTATAATTTATATAATTTATAAAATCTTAACTTTTAGAGAATCAAATAAAAAAGTTTAGTTATTATTCAGTGTGAGATTGGATCATGTGCCTATGTTCTAACACTTCGTAATATAATAAGACAAAAGTAGGGTATGACCCCGTTATGTAGAGCTCTTTTCCATACTTTGAAATGCATATCCATAACTTGTTAGTTTTAAATGCCAACTCATGTAATCTTTGACTAAGACAGATTCAGTTCCCTGGGCCATTGCAGAAGGGATTTAGTTATTATTCAGCTCATGAGATTTTGTAACTTCGTTTATGTATGCATCGTTTAGGTCTCTATTCGTTCCATACGTGACATACTGCAATTTAGATTGGAGCATGCAAATTAACAAAATTATGTTGACCGCTATGGTTGAAGTGGTGGCTCCTCCACGAAATCCCCAAGGAATAGCAACAAGAGTTTCATTTTCTTCGATTAATTTTTTTACGTGTAAGAAGAAGAAAAGAAAGAAGAAGAAACAAAGAGGAGTAATTGAAGTAGGAGACCTAAGAGGAGACCGTATCGTGTCAAAATGGAAACAAAATGCTGTGCAGTTGGCGGAACCGCAAAGCTCAAGTGTCAGTAGCATTAGGAGGACGTGCCTAGCGGCTCGAATTCCACAAATTATAAGAAAGCATTTCAAATGAGCATTAAATCCTCGGCATTTCTCTTCTGCAATTGCTCAGTTTCTGCATCTCTCCAGCAGTGTAAGACAAGGATGCTCACATGTCTTCTTTTACTGTTTCACTTACCACCTTAAAGACTCCCCCATTATTCTATACTTTCCTAGACATGGGCATATAGGCATCTTACTAATACCCCTCCTTCCACCTCTATTTTCCCCTTATCTTTACGGATTTTCTGGTCGACTTTCGCTTTCTCTCTATCTTCTCTGACGAAAGCCAGCTCTTTTGTTTCTTTTTCGATTTTTTTTGTAGCAGGCCTAACTTGCTTAAAAGGGGGTTGTGAGGTTTTGTGCATGTACGTTTTTGTTTAACACTATGAAGGTTTCTGGGTTCTGGGTTTTGTATTTGGTTGTTTGGAGTGCTTTAATTGTGTTCCCCAACTTAACGTGCAGTACAACAACCTTGTCAACTGCTGGTATGTAATACTAACTAATCTCATCACGCTTTTGTGCTTACATACCCACGATACGCAAGTAGACAAAGTGTGTTGTTTCTTATTAGGAAAAATACTTGGCAGCTTCTCTGTAATGATCAATGGAAGTATTAAAGTAGATTCCATGATTCATCATAGTCTTAGTCAGCTCTTCTTGTATTTGAATGTTGGGTCGATGTTTATTTGCCTTGAACTTTTATAGTTAGTCATAAAGTGGGATCTAGCAATGTGCAGAAGTTACTGAATAAAGACTAATGCTTTTGCAAAATTTTTAAGACTTTCACTGTTAAGGTTGAAATTTTCTGTTTTCATCTTGACATACTGGGTAGGATCAGTTGTGCATGGTTTAGTTAGTGACTCTGTTAGATTTCATGCATGCCTTTCCATTTTCAAATTTCAAATAAAAAACTCTATGGCTGAGAAATCCTTCTTCATTTTCCTTTTAGGGATAGTTTGAGAAGTCATGTTTCGTTTCGTGACTATACTCCAACTCCAAATTCGGGAGTCCAAGAGTTTTATAAAACGTTCTTGATGGAAAAAAATGTGAATGAAAGATCCAATTCTTGACCTCTCTCAATATGTCTCTCAATACATCCCATCGACTAGCTATAACCATGATATGTTGCTTGTTACAATCTTCAATTTAGAATGATTATACGGTTAACTTAGGATAAGGTTTGGTAAATCACTAGTTGCCCTTAATATATGTATTTATTTAGCTTTTTCAGCGTTTGGCTTGCAACAGAACGTATTAAGTTTACACTTTACTGTTGAAAGGCATCTTAAGCTTGCTAATTCCTACACTACACGAAAGTTGTATCCAGATTGTTGAGATCTTTTCAGTCATACCATTACAACTCTGATTATAGGCAGGAGGATTAAGGCTTGATCCTACAGCATGGGATCTGTCGAGTTTGATGGTTTACTTTGCTTTTCAAAAAATTGATTGCTAATTTTGCTCCACTGCCTCGTAGTAAAATCAACTGTTGTAAGGGCCACCAGTTTTGAGTGTTGAATATTGAATCAATTGTAAAAGAGGCAGTAATCATGCGAGTTCTACCTTCTTTCTAGTCGTTTTTAGGCAAGAAACTAAGCAATATTTTGAAGTACTGGTTGTGCTAGTCTTGAGAAATACCTCAGGTATGTTTCTCTGTCATTCCAGGTGTGGATTTCAGTAGTACAAAGATGGCAGACACAAGCAGGAAGCTTAAGGTATATCCCCGTTATAGTAATTTGACTCGAAAAGCTGGAGTTTGAAATCCGATATCTTCAGGTTTATGCAGTTGCTGTCCCTTTAAACTTGCAGGAGAAGGGCCATAATAGAGTTACTGAAAGCAAGAACAACCATAACGTGAATCTGGAAGATTATAATCCTATAGACCCAGTTCCAAGCTCAAAGGCTTCCATCAAACCTGGTCCAATTGAACACGGGACTCCTCTGAACCCATACATCCCCAAACCATCTCCACCTGCTCCTAGTCATCCCGGGAATGGTGGAATAGCTTAGGTAACATGTTATCTATGTCCTGAATGTAGATATCATTTCCTGGTTGAAAGAAGCGAATCACTTCACGGTGTATCTTATGTAGTAATATTTATTGTATTAAATTGTGTGTTACATCCAGGCCAAATCCTCCAGTCGTATGTCTACTTACGTTTCCGTCTGAAAACTTTGCTTGTAAAATTGATATGCTTTTCTAGTGTGATTTGTGATTGTTATCCCAAAACTGATATCCTATATTAGAATCTCAAGACAATTGAAGTTTTCTCTCCCACATTTTATTAAGGTGTCATTTCTCCCTCAGCAGGGGCTTTCGGTCCAAGTTGGTTAATATGCGTCAAGAAGGTAGTAGTAGTTGTTTGGTGAATTCTGATCACGTTGTTGGTATGTTGGCACTTAGGACAAGGATAAGCTTTGACCAAAGAAAGTAACTAACAAACTCCGAATTTGTTGGGAAAGTGAAAGACAAACGCTTGTTTAGTCAAGTAATTGAATGTCGAGGTCCTCATTGTATGGAGAGATCATCAGCCACAGAGGTTAACTCGTGAGTTATTATTGTTACTACCTGTCAATTAGTAATTGATTTTTCTGCATATATACTAACTGGAAGATGTTTCCTACCTAGCACTAGCAGAAGCAAGCTAATAACAAGGAGTGATGAACAATCATGGTGTGATATCCTAGAGGGGACCGATATAAATTGATTGCTAAACCCCCATGAACGATTACTTTATTCTCTAACATAATATCAAAAGGAAGGGCCATGTCCAGAACTCTGTCAAGAAAAGTTCAACAACCTCATCAACCAGAGCCAATAAGCATGGTGGTCATGCACCTACCTTGTCCTGGAAGCTAATTGCGTTACCTCCCATCTATGCAACAACTAAAACCAATCCTTTCATAGAAATTAGAGTCATCCACCAACACATCTCACCAAATAGCATTCATTTCTTGCATCTCTGTCCTTTTTTTTTTTTCTCCCATTAATCCTATCTCTTTCTCCGTAAGTTAGCCAGAGCAGGGAACATCATCGGTCATGATCAGAAATGCAAAAGGCAAACTGAAAACATCTTTCACTCCCCACTGTCACTCTCCTCCTTTTCTTTCTGCGTTTTCTGGTGGGAAGAAAGTGTAATACTCATCAAGCCAATGGGACCAAGTTGGGAAACGATAGAAAATCATGTACCCAACCTTTCAACGTGGCTTATCTATGCTATTTAAGTTTAGACAATATTACTAATTAATTAAGGTTTTAGTTACTTTAAAAGCAATTATAATGTAAATTATTACTCAAGTCATTACGCTTTCCAACTCCTATCAGTGATCATTAACTGATGTTGACGAGTGACTTCACCTTAATTTCATCTTTACTACCGAATATATAGTAGATGTCAGCTAGGAACCAGATGTAGTTGTAGTCAACTTTTCGACTTTCTTTCTTACCATTTTATATCTAACATATCGATTTTTCCAATTGCTCTGTTGCAAGTTTAGGAGTTGATGATATATTATTTTTGAAATTGTATGCGCTAAGATCACGCTACACTGAATGCTTGATCATGGCGTCTGGAGCGAAAAGTCAGTTTACCGTGTACTTACTAAACCAGAATAACTGTCAAGAACTTGGGAGATTTAACTTTTTAAGGTAAAATAAACTCTAAAGTCATTCACTAATTTGTCTCTTATGCGAAGAGACCTAATTTCCGCGACCTTTCGTTCGGATGGTAGGTTTCAAGACCTCCAAACATTCTCCATAAAAGCAGGCTTAATCACATGTTCATACCAGTGACTGTAGATTCTCTGTATCGTTCTCTACCTCATGCAAGCTGCATATAGATCATAAACCACCATTGGTAACGCATTAAAAATGGACAATAGAAGATATAAACTTGGGAACTCCGAGAGTGACAACCCTTGTGAAAGCAAAAGGGAAATAAAAGAAATCAAAGCAGGCATTATGGGACGGAGAATACTAGAAAGAGCTGCACTTTTGGATATAACCTATAATCTCATTTATGAAAACTATGATAGTTCCTAACTGCTCTGATCCTCTTTATTAGGTGACTAATATCGGGTTTAGGCTCTTTCTACTATTGCCAACAAAACACAGTGCTTGGTTCATCATGCCACCAGTTCCTGTTTGAGATTAACGATTTGGTCAGGTACTTACACTCTTTTCATTTATTTGTATCTGAATGATTGCTGGAATCGATTGTGTTTATAAAGCAATTCCTTCAATTATAACTCATTATAGATATGGTTGCACATATCTGCTCCTTCTTTGAATCTTAAAGATTAGTGCAGATTAACAAAAGTTAGTGAATCTCATCAAGAAACTCATTCTTTTTGGTATGTATGAATTATGAGTAAAACATCAGAGGTCACTGGTTAGTTATATTGTTGTTGTGATGTAACTTGTTAATTTGACAAGTTAAATACGTAGGGTTGAGACTACAGTGAGATAAGAGGAGTAAGGAAGAAATTCACTGCTACTTAGCCTCTTATCAACTGTTAGTTAATTTCCTTGAAAAGAAAGAAATATATACTTTCCTTGTAGATGATAACAGGAAAAGGAACATAGATCTTTTTCTTAACTTGAGAGCTGGAGAAGGAAGTAGCTAACTTTTCTCAAGTGGTCCTGTAATGCATTGATTTCCCATGATGTGACTCTCCAAAACTTACCATCGTAATATAACCTGTAATCCTGTATGAGTAACAACATTTTATAATAAGTTTGCCTCTTAACATTGCATAAGAAACTCATTCTCAATCATATCATCACCATAGTTAACATCAGAAACCAGGAAGAGACTTGTGTGGGTGATTCAAACCAGAAACAGTTCACGTGTGACCAGTCAAATTAATGAAGCAGAAGCGACAATTTTTTGCTTGGTTACATGGCAATTACAGAGCAGTAAGTGCCATAGACTTCGATGAAAGTTTAGGATTGTGCAATCCAGAGAGGCAGCAACATGAATGGAGCGAGACATCAAAGTTCTTAGCTTTTGTCACCTACCTGTCCATACTTTTTTCAATACGGTGGTTGGAGTAACATATAGCATTGAGTTTTTTAAGGGCTAAGAGGCTTAACCAATATCACACTCATAAGTAAAAGTAATAAAAAAGAAGACTTGAGATTAACTTAAAAGATTGTTTAGTTACGAAAACTCAAAAGGAAGATTTAGTGTACTATTCACTTTTGAAGAGTTTAGTCAGGACCATATCACTAAGAAAATTATCTTTTCTTCTTTAACTTTTCGTGAAGGGAGTTCATGTCCGAATGTCTTGTCATTACAAGTAGGATATAGCTCCATCCAATAACACATGTTTGCTTTGAATTGAATAACACTTTCCATTTGGTCATAAAGCCAAGTTACAAACTAATCATGGATTAATAAACTCTAATTCAACTTCCTTCTTGTTGGCCAAATACACCCAAGACCAGGACAATCAAATTATAATATAGAAAGTCCAGTTTCGTTGGCCTAACGTCTCTTCTCCAAGATTCACATAACTGAAACTTCCTCGTTCAAATTTAAAAACACGCACTCCTCTTGGCGTGTACTCGCATCATCGTCTCTTGAGTTCTTATTTCCACGTATTTACTCTCACGTTTGAATACGTCAGTCGTCACCTGGCCCGGAAGGCGAGTACCTAAGTTCACCACGCACAACCGCGAGTGGCTTCCATTTTTTGCATTATAAATATCAAAATGCTGTCTTAGAAGCTCGTTAAAATTAATAGCTCTCCTAGTACGATACGACAGTTATTCTCCAAAATCACACCTCAAACAACTTCCCCCTCCCCCCTTAAACACCCTTTCTCGCCGGCAACCCCATAACGGTCAAATTTCGCCGTCACTCTCTCTCTAAAATTTCAAAAATAAAACCTCTCTCTCTCTCTGATTCTCTTGCTTTTACTATTCATAAATTATCTACTCTTTATTGTCTTTAAAACTGACTTTGCAAAGTGGAATTAGGGTTTTAGGAGGATGAGACTTGAATTTGATTGTTAAGCATTCCTTTTAGCAATGGTAGCTGCTGTTTCTACTCAGTTAAACACGAAAAACGCGTCAAATCAAAATCCCACTCGTCGGCTTCTGTTATCATCAGACCAGGACAATGCTCCGCGCCGGCCAAAATCACGAGAAGTCACTTCTCGACACATGTCTTCAGTTTCGACCTCGCCTTCCAACGCCAAGCGGTGTTCGTCTCCTTCGATATCAAGACCAACGGCCGTGATGACCCCCTCCACTCCGTACGCAGTCAAACGGTCACTATCGGTAGAGAGGAGGCGACCGGCGACGCCGGTTTCCAATCCTTTGGATTTGAAGATACGGAATGGTAATGGAGTGCAAATGTTGAATGCTCATAGGATGTTGGTTAATTCCACGAGAAGCTTGTCGGTGTCATTTCAAGGACAATCGTTCGCGTTTCAGGTGAGTAAAGCGAAACCAATTCCGTCGCCGGTTAGTTTGAGAAAAGGAACTCCGGAGAGGAGAAAAGAAACGACGACATCGGCCAAGGGAGAAGCCACAGATCATGTGGAGAATTCGCCGGCGGAGAAGCAGCGGTGGCCAGGGAGGTTACGGCAAGCGCATTCGATGGCTCGAAGTGTAGATTTCACTGATGATAAGAAGAGATTAAATGGATCTGAAGCGAATGTCAGTGTCATCAGGTCGTTGCAGGACTCTATGGCTGATTATAGGTCCTCAATTGAAGGCAGATTGAGCTCTGATTCTAATATAGAGAAGCTGGTTGATGTTAACGGATCTATTGTACAACGTGAGCCTAATGCTTCCGACACAGAGAGTGTGTCTTCAGGAAGTACTTCAGAGAGTAACAGTAACTACGATGGTGGTCAAGGACAACGTGGAACCCGAGGAACACTGGCTGCTGCCATGTTCTTGCAAGAGTATGGTAGAAAGCTCCGACGACAGACTGAGCCTGGGTCTCCAGTTAATAGTGGACTTAATGGGCCTGTGCCGCCTAAACTTATTGCACCGAAGAGAATTGGAATTGATAGTCCAGTATCTTCGCCGAAGGGTGTTACGAATAGCAGGGGACAGTTGTCTCCTATTCGTGGTGAAACTATGGGTCATGCGTCGCCAGGTAAGATCAGTACTATGCCTGCGATGTCTCCGATGAGGGGAATGAGTCCATCAAGGATGAGAAGTGCGGTGGGAGCTGTAGTGGGTGGTAATATGAGCAATTTAAGTAGTACGCCGTCCATTTTGAGCTTTGCTGCTGATATCCGGAGAGGGAGGGTTGGGGAGAATCGGATTGTTGAGGTGCACTTGTTGAGGATCTTGTATAATCGTTTGTTGCAGTGGCGTTTTATCAATGCTAGAGCTGATACTTCCCTGCATACACAAAGAATGAACACAGAGGTACGGTTACTGTTTGCTGAACTTGGTATTTTCTTGCGTTTCTTGCATTGAATTTATTTTAGTCAATACAATTTCGGACTATTATCCTTTTGGTTTATTTGTCTCTCTTTGTCAAATCCTTACTTCCAAAGATGTTATCCGTTTACTTTGGTGCTGGAATGCTACATTGTAATGAAATAGAGCGAAGTGAGGAGAGTGACTGAAAAATGGATCATTGGTTACTGTAGAAGCAAGAAACTCTTAATCGTTTATTGAGGCCTTATTACCAACTAGTTTAAAACTTGTAATTTCGGAGTTTCAGTTCAGACATGCAGAACATTCAGTAGTCAGAAACTTTAGCACCAGGAGAGGGAATGCTTTTCATTTGACAATAGAGTTTCTGTTGTCTGGAGTTGAAGGAGCAGCTCCTCTGCTTGGACAAATACTGACCACATTAGATTTATTGTACAAGGTGGACTAGTATCATTTTATCCTTACTGATTATAAGAGTATTTGCTCTTATGTGTTGTAGTTTTGCCTATTTTCTCATCGGTCAGCGCATTTGTTGTCCATGTGAACATTAGTGCAGATGTATTAGATGAGGATTGTGAAATTTATTCATCACTATAACTCATGCTGTTGAATTGTGCAAATTAACCTGGAGTTCTGCGTAGAGACATGATGATTGGACTAGGGATTTGGCCATTGGAAAGGGAAGGTAGTTGAATTTTTTGTGTATAATAGACAGTGGCATGCTTTAAGAAGTGATGTAAGAAAGTAGCATTAGTGATTATGCTGGGAAAATTATGAGACATAGGATTGTGTCAATTGGATGAGAATTGAAAATGTTGAGATCATAGTAACATGTATTGATGTCTTATTTTATCAATGTCGAACCCTTTTTTCTGCTTTGGGGGGAGAAGTTGAGGCCGTAAATTGTGTCATGTTGTCAAACTGTTTGAAGTTTAGAAACTGTGAGTTGTGTTGTGGAATGCAGTGTGTGTTCAATGATTTTGGTTGATGGGAAACTGGGTGTGAGTTTTTGGGTGGAGGAGATGTGAACTCAAGAAATTAGTCTTGAAGGTATTAGTAAATTTTTACTCTTCTTGAAGCAAACTTCATCATATTCTTGGATATAATCCACTAAAAACATATCAAGTATTTTTTAAATGTGAGGGTATCGTTTGGTGCCTAAGCTCTGTATTGAGTGGACAACGAAAAAAGGATAAAAAAGGGAAATAGAGATTGAAGGAGAGGGAGGGAGATACATAATTGAAATAGAAATGCATAAGACTCAGTATTCATGTGACTGTAAGAGCAGTAAATTTAAAACGTTCATAATGCTTGCCCTATATTTGCATTTTGATTAATATGTTCTTTATGTGTTGTCTTTAATTTATCATGTCGACTACGTGGAGGAAACTTCTATATCATATGCATTCTTTTTCTCTATCAGAAAAGCCTGTATAGTGCACACGTAACAATCTCAAAGTTGCGGGAATCTGTTGGAGCAAAACAAATGGAGTTGCAACAGCTGAGGCAAAATTTGAAGCTAATTTCCATCCTCAAGGGGCAAGTAAGATATTTGTCTGCGTTTTGTTGATCTTGGTGTGGGCTTTAATTTGTGGCCTTTCTTTTTTATCTTTTTTTCCTCTTTATCCTTTCATTTCTTTCTTTCTTAAGGCATTCAGTTTAGCATTTAACTTCCTCGTTAGAGTGAATGCTTGTTTCTGAAAAGAGTTTTTTTCACTGCCACACTGTTACGTTCATGGCTACCAAACGTTTGATCATATCATACTTGCTGACTGCAGATGATATATTTGGAAGAATTGGAGCTCACGGACCAGGATTACTCTAGGTCCTTATCAGGAGCTATTGAAGCTTTGTGTGCTAGCACACTCCGGTTACCTGTCGTTGCTGGGGCAAGGGTTTGTCAATTTCCTTCTTTTGGTTTGTCACTAAAAACACAATTGCGTGAACTAGACATAATGATTTTTCTTTCTCTTCGTTATCCTTCAGGCAGATGTCCACAATATCAAGGATGCGATCTATTCAGCGATGGATGTGATGCAAACGATGGCGTCTTCAGTATGGTTATTGTCAACTAAGGTGCTTTCTCTTTATTTAGCCTTTGTTTTTTTTTTCCCACTCTCTCCCCTTTTATGGTCTGACGCCGTGATGGGAGATTGTTCAAAACGCTTTCCAGTTTGAACACTTATTTTCCGTCGAGCTGAAAGGACAACGAGTTATAGATAAAAGTATGTTTACTGATTTGTTATGTCACGTCCTGGAAAATGTACATAGTATTTATTTTAACTTCTTATATTTAGTAGTTAATGATAGTTATATTAATAAATGATTAATTGTTTATAACCAATTACATTATTTAATTGCAAAAGACTATTGAAATAACACAATAAATATTTTTTTAGTTTTAAAATTGAATTCAATTTTGTATAATTTTGGCTTATATAACTCATATTCACTATTACATTTTTCAAATTTTATTTAAAATGCTAATTCTAATTTATTTTTCAAATCTAGAAGAAAGACAATAAACTCATATTTAATGTTAAAATATTCTCAAATTTTATTCTATCACATCTCTCTTTCTTTCACGGTTTTAGTTAATTCTTCATATATTTTCACTTGAACTTACTTTCTCCCAAATTTACTTTACATTTGATTTTATATATATATATGCTTTATTTTTTCTTCTTATTTTCACAACCATTCTTCAGTTTTAGCATTTTGTTTGTCGTTTGTGTTTATAACATTCACTTTTTCCTCTTCCAACTCGTTAAGTTGACCATTTAGGCTCTTTTCAAAATTCCATTTAAAATAATTTGTCATAATTTTTTTCATTAAACATAAAAATGAAGAATTACTTCAATTGAAGAGTCTACTGAATTTGTAAGCTTATTTAACCAATCTAATCATTATATAATTATTGAACTCATTATGGTCCAATTGGGGACAAAGTTCTAACTCTTACTCCTTGACTTATATATAGTGTAGGATGTTAATAGTAATGGAAAGTTTGTCCAAGTTTTAGTAATTCGACCTTGCCCAATTAAGAAGACCAAACACTCAAATGCAGTACGAATATATTAATTAGTGTGAAAGACCAGCCAGTTTGGAGTATGATGTTGTTTCAGGTGTAACATTGTTGCATGTTTGGGGCCCAAAAACTGTTTACGACATCAATTTATTACCTACTTAATTCTTTTAAATGCTTATTCCTAGGACATTGAGTGGAATTTGATGGTAGGAAGATATGCATTGGGTCGCTGCTTCACTTTAGTTGACGTTTCATCTTCCTTGAAGCAATTTATTCTTTTCCCTGTTCGTGAATGTATTTTTAGATATGGATTGCTTCTTTCTCCCGCCCTCCCAGAACAGTGCAGGAAGACATATTTGAATAATTAAAGGTACTCTCATTTAATATTCCTTACATGTAAAATTATCTGCTGTTGATAGGTAAGGGAATTAAATTCTGTGGCGGGTGAACTTGCAAATACAACTTCAAACGAGCATGCTTTGCTGAATCAGTGCAAAGATCTCTTATCAGTAGTTGCAGCTCTGCAGGTAACCTTATATTCAACTTGCTTGTGATGAAAGTTTGCAGTTCATTTGTTGTTCTCCGGACTTGCGTTGTTCATAGGACTTGTGCATAATCCAATGTTCAGTTTACAAATGAACATTTATCGTTTTTGGCAGGTGAAGGAATGTAGCCTGAGAACACATCTTTCACAGATAAATCGTGTACCAACTGACCTGCCAACAACAGAATAAAGCTTATATAATTGCTCAAAACCGCTAAATGCTAACAACAACAACAGAAAACCATTTTCCTTGGGATTGAAAGAAGCAGAGGTAATATGAATTGGTTTTATTAGATGACTAGTTGCAACATATAAAAGCTGAGGCGTATACAAGGTAGCAAATGGTGATTTTATTAGATGACTAGTTGCAACATATAAAAGCTGAGGCGTATACAAGGCAGCAAATGGTGATTCCATGTATCCAGGTTAGACTGTATAGAGGTGCTTTATCCATAGGGAATAGCAAATGTGTTTTGTAAATATGTGAGAAAATTATGTTTCATATAATTTTCACAATTTTTCTTGTCCTTGATGAAGTCCTTGTTTACCAATGCAATGTTTACACCTGTATCTTCCAATCTTGTATTTGTCTGATAAAAGAAAAAAGTATGACCAGATTTCTTACGTCCAGTCCTGGAGTCTGCTATCACGAGTCTTATTCTCTTTTGTTTCTGGTGGAACAACGGATTCATAGCAAAGCCGTAAACAACGTTGCGAAAGCTCATTATTAGATAATTCTATTTTACAGTACCAACTTGCCTTTACTTCTGATATGATACTGTGATGTTAGATGTAATGGAGACAAAACAGGAACTCAAGAGTATGTTATTTGAAATCATAAGAATCTAGTCCCTCTTTATTTAAGCAGGTTAGAAAATTGTCCAAAAATACTTATTTTTGTATTTTTTATTATCTCAACCTGAAATGAATAATCATTTTATATTGTAATGCATTAATCATTTTTAGCATTTTATCGTCAAAGTGATCCTTGTGTGACGTTATTTGTTAAGTGGTGCCCTTTATTTGTTTTATGTGATTATTTTTAGATAAACTCAAAGGTAGTATTGTTTTTTAAACACATATTTTTGTATTAAACTAAATAAATAATATTTTAGGTAAATGGCTACTGAAAAGTAACTCTTAATCTAAAGAATAGCTTTATAGTAGTGACCGATGGTGTAAGAAAAGGGTGTAAATTATGGTTGAACTGTGTTTGAAGTACCTAACATTTATTCATTTTATATATAGGACGTCAACTAATGTATTCTTATCTTTTCCATCCATTAAAAGTGTATTATTCTTCTATAGCACAATTACTAATGTCATTATTGGACTTCAAAGTGAATAATGAAAACTGTAAGATACAAACCTCAATTAGGACCTTGTTTTTCTTGTTTAACTTTCTAGCTTCATCTTTATCCAATTTATAAACTTTAGTGGCTCTTTTTCGATCAACTACATCCATTCCTTCATAATCCTCTTATATATCATCGACAGAATATATAAATATGGCGGGTGTATCTTGCCATATAAACAAAAAATACACCTAAAAACAACTTATAGGAGCCTCCTTAGTGCATTTTTTGACAATGGTCTTGGCTAATATGAAAATAAAAGGAAAATGTGACAATCTTCACACTCTAAAGGTAAATTTTCTCAGTAAGAATAAGCACCGTCAATTTGTAAATGCAATGCCTCTTTAGCAGTTAAACATACAACTTTCCTAACTATAGTGTGCTTAAACTACTTAACATTTATTCATTCCAGGCGCAATTCTCAGTTTGTGATTAAAAAATTTTTTCGTCCGTGATGTAGGAGAAAATAGGAGGGAGTTCCAAATATAGGACACCCCATCATCATATTTGGCGGGGTGTAAAATAACCCGCCATCTTGCATGGCGGGGTGGAATATGTGGACACCCCGCCATGCAGGATGGCGGGATGGCCGGACATGGCCAAACCCACGTAGCCATCCCGCCAAACTAGTTGGCGGGATGAGGTCACCCTGCCATTGTGAATGGCGGGGTGGGAACGCTACTTCTCTCTCAGGTGTCTGCCTTTTTTTTGGGTTTCTGAATCTTTGCCTATTTCACTTTGTCTTTTCTACTTGTAGTTACGTAAATCTCTATCTTTTCTTTCCTTTGGTTGGTATGAATAACCAAGATCAGAGTAAACCTCATACTTCAGGTTGGTTCAAGTTTGTTCTTTTCATTTCATTTGACTTCTTCAATTTGTAGGTTTGACTTGCACTTTCGTCTTCTTTTTGTCTTGATCTACGAACCTTTTTGGGTTTTTTTTCCTTTCCTTTTCTTTTATTTCCCTTGTACTGTTTGTGTTGTGATATGGTTTATTCATGTTTTACACAAGTAAAAGGAGGTTGCAGGTACGTGTTCTTTGATGAAACCATGTCAAAACGGAGTTCTTTCTGCTTTCTGGTAGTTTATGATTTTGTCTGTAGAATGATTTTTTGCAGTTGGAGACGGAGCATGAAGAAAACTGGGAGTGGAGGTCGCAGGATAGCATTTCTAGGGCAAAAAAACCCACCTGGCGGGGTGGCTTATGTCCTCTGCAGACTCTGCAGAAGGGTGCATCCTTCTATCGCAGCGTTCCCACGTCGCCATTCACAATGGCAGGGTGGCCCCATCCTTCTGACGCAACGTTCCCACCCCGCCATTCACAATGGCAGGGTGACCCCATCCTGCCAACTAGTTTGGGGGGATGGCCACGTGGGTTTGGCCACATCCAGCCATCCCGCCATCTTGCATGGCGGGGTGTCCACGTATTTCACCCCGCCATTCAAGATGGAGGGTTGTTTTACACCCCGCCAAATATGATGGCGGGGTGTCCTACATTCGGAACTCCCTCCTATTTTCTCCCACATCATGGACGAAATTTTTTTTAATCACACACTGAAAATTGCGCCGTTATTAACTCAGAGAGAAGGAGTTGACTTCAATGTCACCTTCTCTCCTATGTCCTCAAATGATGCATTTAGAGTGATCATGGCATTGGTAGCTCATTATGATATGAAGCTACATCAGATGGACGTAAAGACTGCTTTCCTGAATGATGACCTTTATAAGGAAGTCTATATGGAGCAACCTGAAGGATTTTAGGATCAGGATGCAACTAACAAGGTATGCAAGTTAAATAAGTCAATATATAGTTTCATGCAAGCTTCCAGACAGTGGTACCTAAAGTTTGATGAAGTTTTGACCTCATTCGGCTTTGCAGAGAACAAAGTTGAAAGATGCTTATACCATAAGGTTAGGGGGAGCAAGGTCATCTTTATACTACTGTATGTCGATAATATCTTGCTCGCGTCAAATGATTTGACCATGTTGCATGAAGTTAAGTAACTTTTGGCCAAACATTTTGACATGAAGGATTTGGGTGAAGCATCTTTTGTTCTCGGTATACAGATTCATCGAGACAGATCTCAACACTCGTTGAGTCTCTCGCAAAGCGCATACATCGAG
>JANZXP010000006.1:5008077-5018738 GCA_027576715.1 Erythroxylum flavicans
TCAGAGAAAATGCAGGAGACTAAGGACAGCAAAACTATGACATTCGACAAGCAATTAACAGTGAATCACACTAAGCCACTGTACATACAGGCTTGCGTCAATGGAAAGCCACTGAACAGAGTTTTGGTGGATAATGAAGCAGCTGTAAATGTGATTCCCTTGAAAGTGCTACTAGGACTTTGGAAACAAGAAGAGGATATCATTGCCACAGACCTAGTGGTGACTGCAGTGATTGGGGACATGGCAAGAACATTGGGAGTAGTTCCACTACAAATAACAATGGGGAGTAAGACGTGTGTGTCTGCCTTCTTCGTAAACGCGAGTTACAAGTTGCTTCTGGGTAGAGACTGGATTCACGCAAACATGTGTGTGCCGTCTTCCCTCCATTAATTTTTATTGTTCTGGCATGGCGACAACGTGGAAATGGTTAAGGCAGACAATAATCCTTTCAGCAATGAAGTCAATTTGGTGGATGCTTGCTATTACCATGAAGATACCACGCCAATTATTTTTGAAGATTTGGACAAAGAGGGCAGGCCAACGCTGATAAAATTTTCCAAGGACAAGCATTTGATACTTTAAGCAACTGGTGCCAGTGAGAAGAATAAAAGCATCAAGCCTCTTAGGCCGATGGAAGGAGACGCTGGCCGGCCAGGCCAATGATGACTCAAGGAAGTAAAGAAGGGTGGCTAGTGGTTGCAATGGCCATCCAAGAAGCAGTTTTGCGGCAGGCCAAGAAATAATTAATGGCCAACCGTGAAATCGAGATGTTCGGGACAGAGTTAGTTTATGAAGGAGAAATCCCAGAAATAATAAGAGATGAAATAAGTCTGGCAGAGCTAAAAGTCGCGCCACCCAAAATGAAAGATGAGAGACTTCAAGTGAAGGACCCTCTGGAAGAAATCAACTTGAATACTGTCGTGGATCCTAAAGTAACATACATCAGTGGGCTTATTAGTAAGGAATTACGCGAGGAAATAGTCAAGCTGCTTTACGAGTATAAAGACTACTTTGCATGGGATTACAAGGATATGCCAAGCTTAAGTTAGAGTTTAGTTGAACACCGACTGCCCATCAAGCCTAAATTTTGCCCTTTTCAACAACCACCCAGAAGAATGTCCAAGGAAGTGGAGATGAAGGTAAAAGAAGAAATACAGAGGCTTTTCAAAGTAGGCTTCATTAGACCAGCTAAGTATACCAAGTGGCTGGCAAACATAGTCCCCGTAGTCAAGAAAAACAGAAAAATTAGAGTGTGTGTTGATTTTCGGGACTTAAATGCCGCCACACCTAAGGATATATATGTAATGTCGATTAGCGACATACTTATTAATGCTACTGCCAACCATGAAATGTTAACATTTTGGGATTGTTTTGCTGGTTATAATCAGATCAAAATCACCGAGAATGACATTCATAAGACAACGTTCCAGTGTCCAGGTGCAATCAGCACGTTCAAATGGGTTATGATGCCTTTTGGGCTGAAGAATGCTGGAGCTACTTATCAAAGAGCCATGAACCTTATTTTTCATGATATCATTGGAAAATTTTTTGAAGTCTACATCAATGACGTGGTTATCAAGTATAAAAAATAGGGTGACCATGTAGAACATCTCAGGCAAGGATTTGAGAGACTGAGGAGACATCAGCTCAAACTCAATCCATTAAAGTGCGCTTTTGGAGTCAAAGCTAGAAATTTTCTCAGATTTCTGGTCCATCAGAGGGGCGTGGAGGTTGACGATAACAAAGAGTCCAGAAGCTACTCTAGGCAAAGGCATTGGCTAAATGATTGTCTAAATAAGTCAAGGGCCACCATAAGGCTTATATTTATAAGCCTAATGGTGCAGGGGGTAATTGTTTACACCAAAAAATAGATTCGGCCCATTTTTACTATTTTGGGCCGAAAACTCGAAGCTCAAAGAAGAGCCCATGGTTCGAAGTCCAGAAGAAAGCCACTGACCCTGGCCTATCAGATTCCAGTGTCCAACGAAGAGGAAAATAGTATAATTGGAGTTGGATTGTGAGCTAGAAGTCCAAGATAAAAAGGAGATAAGATAATAAACTTGATAAACACCAGCCCAAACTCTATCTCTATTGGATATGACAAAGTTTTATCCAAATCTTATCTTTATCTGGTATCTTATCTCTATTGGATAGGATAAAGTTTTATCCAAATCTTATCTCTATCTGGCAGGATAAAATTTTATCGAATTACAAGTTGAATTGTAGTAGGACACTCACCATCAGTTTTGGCTATAAATAGAAGTTTTGAAGCAGAAAAAAGGTCTCCAACATCTCACATATCAAAAGCCTGGCATCCCAACAAACCTATTAGCTTATTTCTATTTTCGGCAATCCTCTATTTTTTTCCCCAGCATTAGTCTTTCTTTTTCAATTGATTCCAGCAATTTTCAGTTTCTTAGTCATTGTGTTTCGCCGAATTGTTTATCAATAAAGCAAAGTTCTTTCTGTTAGATTTTTTTCCCTTTCTAGCATACACAATTGTTTGATTTCAGTATTAGATTACGAGTCGCAATATTTTCTTTCTTATTTCCTAGTTTGGAATCGCTTTAAATTCCTGGCATGTTTGCAAACCGAAACAAAGGACTACGTATTAACCTTTAATCAAAATAAAGGCAAACAGGTTGTATACAAGATTTACTTAAATATCTTAAGGAAACTTGGGGTAGGATTTGTCAAAGTATGAGTCCAAATTTCAAATTGTAAACAATAATATGAGTAAAAAAATCAACTCTAAGATTTTGATAGCTAAATACCACCTTATAATTAGCATATTGGAGACTATTAGGACTGTAATAATAAAGAGGAATTCAAATATTAAGGAACAAGATAAAAGAAGGAAAAAGGAAATTAAATAAGAATAAATTGAATGTAATGAAATAGAAATTCATTTTAAATGAAGACTAGGCATATAAGGTGGCAAATAGAAATGATACACACATTGTTTACTTGGGATGGGAGAACACATGCAGTTATAGGGCATGAAATCTCTTTGATTACCTTTACAGTTAAGCCATTAATGCCATATTTGATGCTAAGCAATAACCTAAGGCATATGTAGATTAGTTCTTTCATACAAATAGGTTCATAAAAGTTCATGACAATCTCCTATAGCTAATTAAGGGAACAAAATTCTAGTCACTTAAAATTTATGGAGAGATTCATCTACTAATAGAAAGAGTTATGTATGGTAGACCTAAGAAGAATAGGAGAAATGATAAAGATGAACCAAAGAGATTGAAGACTTCATATGATATCACAAAAGGGGAAATTTTAATTTTCTAGCAGATGTGGCAAATTTGGTCACATTAGGAGAAGCTGTAAAGGCACAAATAGCACTCCATCCTTCTTATGAAGTTAGAGCTAAGGTTAAATTTACATTAATACATCTTTACTTTATATATTTATTACATTAATATCTTGTTAACGTTGTATAAATTTTCTACAGTTAACTATGGGAGATCTAAAAAAAACAACATTTTCTTCTTAGCTCCGTAGCTCAATCTTTAATAAACAACCTTATGTGGTAGGTAAAGATCATAACCATTTGCATTAGCTCCAACTTTAAGGATAAAGCGAACATTTGAGCCAATTTATCTAAATATTTTTAATTTTTATTTTAAACTAAAGGGATGAGGTGGAAGGGTATTCCAAGTATCAGATAATGAAAATTATAAGAGTAAACTTCAAAATGCAGGATTATTAGAAATTCTAATCAACAAACAACTAACGTTGACATTGGACATAATATGTATGACACTTAGTTATTGAATAGTTTCTTTACATTCTTTTAGGGGTTTAATTATTTATATCCAATTTATTTTGGTTAAATTAATTCTAGTTAGATTCATTTTGTATTAAAAATGTAATTTATAGATTTCAAACATTATTTGTAGACCTATTTGTGTGCATTTTACATTCATAATGAAATTAGTAGTTAAAAATGTGTTTATGTTAGCTTGAAATGTATTTACATTAGGTGAAAATCAATAAATGGAATTTTTGTTACTTGTGTATATTATATAGAAATCTTTTAGCTGGAAATGAATAATAGAAGATGTGTTTATATTAGCTGGAGATCAATAAGTGAAATTTTTTCTACTTGTGTATGTAACATGGAAATTTGTATGAAAATTAAAAATTGGAAATAAATAAGCTTGAGATGTGTATATGTTAATTGTCAATCAATAGTAGGAATTTTTATTACTTGTGTATGTTACATGAAAATTTAATATTTATAAACTACTTATAGATGAAAGAAACTTTACATTTTCGATCCTCTACAACATTTCTACTTCATTAATATAACATTCATGGTAAAACTAAAGCAGTATGAAAAGTACTTAGAGAAAGTCTATTAGTCAAGATGGCCAAATAAGTTGTATGTATAGAACTTGAAGCTACAAGAAACACAACATTCCAAAACATCTATTATCAACTTACTAATAAATTCATCACCCAATCTAGGTTACCTATGCCAATTAAAAAATCCTATAAAGCACATACCTTTAAACAACTTTCTCATACACCTTTTTTATCTTTAATTATCCCTTTGTACTCATATTTAATTGTTGCTTTCAGTTTATAATTTCTCTACTTGATTTGTGAATAACATTAACAACCATATCTGTGAATGGGTTATCATGCCAACAAAAGAACTTACAAATTCAAAAATCGCGATAATCCTTAAAATAAAAATCCATTAACATATCCATTCAATTTATATCTTTAAAAGAAAAAATAACTTACAACAAAGACTTTTTTCAGTCTATAAAGTCCTTAAACATACATTGAAGTCATATAGACATTAAATACTAGTTGAAGAATTATTGTTAATTGAAGACCTAAAGTATGATGACTCTAATCTTGGTTGTTGTATATTTTAGGTATGGGAGATGACACCAATTTAGTTTCAATGTATTCTTATTGGCCAAAGGAGTTAATTGAGGAGTTGGGCTTTGATAGAACAAAGAAATTGTTAGTGTTGGGTGTTTGGGAAGATCTAAAAGGGATTTTGACAGGCCCATTTCCTAATGACTAGGCGACCTACTCTGTACCCCACGAAAATCCTCCAGTCGATATCCAATCCAACTGGAAAGTTCTCCTAGAGCTAAGTCTTTTCCCTTTTCTTCAAAATATTTTAAAATCCATATAAAGAAAAGAAAAAGGAATAGCAGTGGAAGTTTATAAAACTAACCTTTATTAAAAATTTCGGTAGCATAACAACTATTATTTAATAAAACCAAAAATTTTAAGTTCCTGAAAAGCAATTTAAAACACTTCTATCCACTTAACCAAAGCACCACTGCTACTTCTGGACCTCAATTCCATTCATAAACAATCTCAAAGGGTTCAAACACATTCATGCATTTAGTTAAAGAAAAGAACATTTATAAATAACCATATTTTCATAAAACCAAGATTAGGACATATTTAAGAAGATGATGAACTATACCTAGTAAAATATTTATAATCTATCTTTACACAAAAGATGTTCAAAAGATGTTCATAATTATGCAATACATGTAAAACAAATGCACAAGAAAAATTGCCTACACAGTCGCACGTGACGAAGGTAGCTACTCAAATGGTGGAGTCCCGAGTACTGAAATCCCTGAGCATGTAAAACATATTCAAGTTCCTCTTTTCTTGTAAGGTAAACAAAGATGGCAATCGATAGTTTCATGAACTTTCTCTTTTAAAATTTTCTTTGCCATTTGGTACTGTTAGGTGTAAGGCCACGACTCTAATTCTGCATCGCTTACCCGTGCCTAGCTAATCTCTAATAATGAAGCTGGTTCTGCATCGCTTACCTACACTAGGTTAACCACTATATACCGATTATTATAGAGTTGTTTCTGCAGCGCTTACCCATACTGGTGCTAACACTACATATAAATCATTGGTTACGAAGTTGAATCTGTATCACTTACCCGTAACAGTGTTAGCACAATATATGCTCCATACGTGTAGAGGGCGACTCACAAGACATACTGCAAAACACGAGACCACCCACCGTTAATGATAGACACTCCCCGTAGACTCTGCCATACACGTTAGGACGTACTCTGATTGGTATAATCATATGTATAAGGAGACCTAATGAGGTACCACAGGCTAAACAACAATTAATACACAAGTGCACCATATTTCTATACTAATTCAGTTCATGTTTAAATTCCATTATCATGCCAATTCAGTGCATACACAATTTCAATTCGATGCCATCTCAAAGCATATATATAAATCTCATAAAAATTAGATTTCAAATTTAAGTAGCAACACCAATGAACTTATTCATAAACATACTTTTCATGATAAAATAGAAACCATTTTTCTTTCATAAAATCAGTTTAAAGATACACTCACAGTTTTGCATACTTATCGCCATGCACACTCACACGTTCGGTGACTCTCCTTTACCTACACAAAATACATTTTGCTTAGGCATTTATTTCCAAATTATGAAATAAGGCATTAAAACTATATATTCAATTTAATTAAATTTGAGATTTGTATTTTATCGTGTAACACGCATGTCAATCATATTTCTGCTTACTTCTGTAAGCTAACCTATTGGTCACCATTTCTAAATCTAACTTCAAAAGTCACTTAAGTACCATATTTTATCCATTCTAACTTACCAATTCCTTCAAAACACAATCACACCCAATTTAATTCACCATATCACAATTGTAACGCTCCATTCCTAACTGACATATGCACGTGTGTCCATCAGATACACGTGTACATGCCTGTTAGAAATGACATGTTAACTATATCACCTTCACTGTACATAACACGGCATCATACACTAAACCATCAATCACACATTTTCTAAACTCAAAATGTTATCACATTAATCAACATCCATAATTTACATTGTTTCATACAACATAATACCATCCAAGTTTTACAACATTATCCTATAAGCTTAAACAACTCAGTACACACCAAATACAATAAATATGAAAGAAATAGCTAAGTCCCCAATCTCAACTGACCGACCTCTGAGCTAAATCTGACCGTAGCAGTTGTACAAAATATGCTTTTACGGAGTCTTAGAAGCTAGGTCGTCTCACTCTCAAACTTGAAAAGCAACGGTGCAATTTTGATGAGTTTTGCGAACTCAGTAGAGTAAGCATCCTCGATGGTTCACTCATGTCATAAAACGAGATTAATTATCGCATGTAATCATACAGCACAACTCCACTTAACAAGTGTCAATTACTATCACAAATAAATCATTTCTCGTATACACGGTTCAATCATATAACAACATTTACACAGCTTTGCAAATCATTCAATGAATTCAAATTATATGCGGATGCGACATGTATGAGATTCACATTCATTTTTATTTTATTGTGACTGTGTGCTATTACAGTATCCTGAATTATCGGGCTCAGTCAATCTGTCAGTGCCTCATTGATCACAACGAGCTATAGGCTCAAACCATATATGCGGGAGCTTAAAGCTCATATCAGTAACAGTATCAGTATCAGTAGCCACATCAATCACAACTCCTTTATATTACATGCATTGGAATGAAGTACATGCCACAATTCAGTCATCAATTCAATCACTTTCATTTGCATGTAATATCAATCACAGTATCAATTATAGTAACAGTCACAGTAGCAGTGGTCATCGGACTAGGATCGGCATTCAACCTTTCAGTTGAGAATCAGAAAATCATTTAGGCAGACGCATTCACATTCAAGTAGCACATCCAATATCATTCTCATGCATCAAAACGCCACGGACAAATATTGTCCAGAATCCAGTATACAATCAACACAATTCAGTACAATTCAATAAGATCGCAATACAGTTCAATAAAGTATAAAACAATATGGTGAGACCATCTTAGTTTACTCACAGTATGCTCCAAACAGCTATTGCCTTGATATCCCGGCAATGTTTAGATGTTGTTGTTCAATGTGCTCCTCTATACATACAATACATACACATAATATTGCACAATTTTGTATTCATTAATGCACATTCATGTATACTAACTATGTATAATGCATGTTCATGACAATTCTAGGTTTTTTTATCATTTATTTTTTTACATAAATCATTCAGATATCCACATTCCATTGATCAACTCAGATTTGTTTAAAAGTACACTTTTGGGTCCATTTTGCACAATTAATTTCATTAAGAAAGTGAAGGAATTTGATAACACTTCCTTCTAACAAATTATTCTCCTATGTCTTACGTCTCTATTGATATCAAGATCACTCAATTTGGTTCATTATTCTATGATTTATACTCAAAATACGACAGACTATGTACATTTTAAATTTTGGTTATTGCATGATTATGCATTCAAGTTGTATAACCCATATCTCTCAATTCTCATATCCAAAAATTACACACTTTATACCAATGTAAAGCTAAGAGAATAAACTACCATTTTGGTGAAGACACCTCAGTCTAATGCTGCCCACACCAATACAGTTTATTCAATAACCACAAGACATTATTTTTGTCCCTGGTAGTGCTTCGGCTTAAGCTAAGACTCCATTACATGCAAATTTTGAAAATCTTAGAGACAGAATTAAAAGTCGACTCCTTCAAGAAATTTGTAGATATATGTCTCTATTTTAATCTAAATTAATAATCAACTCATTCAGAAATCTAAAGCTCAGGTTATAATTAGAATACCGAAGCATGTTCATGAAAATTTTCCAGTTTATAACATTCCAGCAGACTTCCACACTTTCATGCTATCAATCTCTTTCAAATCAATTCAGATAGCTCTAAAGTTTTATGGAGAGAAAGAAAAAGGTATTAGGAACCTATTGGTCTAAGTTTCAAGTCATTTGGAGTTCGGATAAAAAAGTTATAGCCAAAAGACTTAGAGTTGTTCAATGAAATACTCTAGTTTATAACCCATACATGTCAACCACCACCTTTCCTCTCTCTAGAACGCAGACTTCATCTTCTCTATCGAAAACTGCACTTCTTCTCTTCTTCTTCTTTTTTTTCTTCCCTCCTCCTTTTTCTATCATCTTACTCCTTAAAACACAACATCACATTATGCTCTATGTTTTCTTTAACTTTAACCTTCAATATTTCCCAAACACTTACGCATATATAACAAAAACTGAGCATGAAGTTTATTGCAACGTTACTGCATATATATTTCTGTGCATCTTTTAATTTTCTCATTCCTATATTATTCAACTCATACATAAATTACTTATATCACTTTCTTCTCAATTCAATGCAACCAAAAATTAGTCAAAAATCTAAGATTCCCATCCAGTTCCAAAACCAACATAGTCATGCATGTTTCCATTTTCTGCACTTTTCTAACTCTCAACATACGCATTTCTTTTCACTGACATCTACACTTTCGTGTCATTTAATCCCTTTTTATATCACAGCCTTCCCTAACCCTCGTTTCTTATCATAAAACTCATTTAAATTAATATTCATACATACTCCACAAATTCACTTATAAACAGTAAAAACAACCCAAATATTTTTTCTGTAAACCAAAAACAAAGTATATAGAGTATACACATATTTATTTATGCAATTATTTCTAGTCACTTCATTTATTACACCCAATTCAGTCCAGTTCAAACATCACCAAAATATCATTAAATCATTATCAAAATCACTTACTTGATTTAACAAAGCTTTCGACAGTGTGAGTGAATCAAGTGTATAGAGTGAACAGCTGGTGTTTCAGTGTTGGTAACAAGAAGAAAATTGTTTTTGTTTAACAATGCTTTCAGTGAAGAGACAACAAGAGAGGGATGAGCTGCACCGAATCCATACACCATGTAGCTATATTGCATGTTCTATATGTGTCACTGCTCACTACTGCCACATGTCACAATTTCACTGGTCTATTATTTTTAATTTTTTATTATGTTTTTTAATCCAAAAAATACCCCAAATTTTCAAAAATTTCCAAAAATTTTCAAATTAGATTATTCTCCAAATAAATTTTTAGCTCAAATAATTCACAATTCACATTTTAATTGTATTTTTTTAACAATCAATTATACCTTAAAAATGTCAATGAATGCATGTACAATTTTTTTTAAGTATCAAAATAAATATTCACATATGTGTGAATATTCAATGATGCATGAGCATGAATTATGCTTCCTAATTTCTCATTAATCTCAAATAAACACCATTTTAAGCTTAATTCAAGTAATGGGATGTTACAACAATCATGCATGATGAGTCACGGTTATGACCCATATCCATAATCCATACCTCCATTTGTTCTTTAAGTTTCACGTAGTAAACGTTCAAATTAGGTTTTGAGGTCTTTTAGACATTTATTGCCCTATGTCTCTAATTTCTACATCATCAAAATCATGCCATTTCAACTTCTAAATCATGAAAAATGTACCAAATATCACAAGATATTTCAACACAGGGGCAGTATCAGGTTACCACTTTAGATCTCAAATTTATCATTCATCCAGATTTAGGTCTAGGTCTCTTCTATAGATTTTAGTACTATGTCTTAAGCTAAACCAATTAGAATCACTCAATTTGGAGGTCTGTAGGCTGAGTTATGGATATAACATTGGGACTGGGTTAAGTTAACCTAAGACAGAATCCCACTACACTTTCCTCTCTTGTCATATTCAACTAATTCT
>JANZXP010000006.1:5084669-5101758 GCA_027576715.1 Erythroxylum flavicans
AATTCACATTGACCAATCACAAGAGCAAAAGTACATGCTAAGGTTATCATGAAATTCTCTAGTCAATTCATTCTCTAATCATGACTATATAATCCTAGAAGCAATAAAAAAATGAGAAAATGTTTGTTTATTTGTTTTATTCTCTCTCATTTTGATTGAAAACTTAAAAACAAGTAAGAAGCAAACAACTAAAAACACACATGCATATAAAAACTAATGCGATAATTTAAAGAAAAGAAATTTACTTCCCTTGAGTTGCCTCCCAAGAAATGCCTTTGTTTAGGGTCACTGGCTAGACTCCACACTTCCCTCACCTGACAAAATTTTGATCTTCAAGTGTTACAGTTTGAGCCACTTCCACGTGAGGTAGTTCAGGATAGGGTCTTGGTTGATAGTCTGTCATATTCAGCACATGCCTTATCTTCAGAATCTCAAACTCTACTGAGTCTATGCTATCGAGAAAGATCTTGAATGTCTCTTCCCCTTTTTCTTCTTCGTTCAATTTCTTTAGCCATTTTGCTTGCATGAAGTACACGTTACTTGCACGGCATGCACAGCTTGTGTACTTACTTTGCCGTGAGCAACTTTGATTTTTCTTGTTTTTGTTTTCATTTTTTCTTATCATCTTCTTGTCTTTTAATTTTCTTCTCCTTCCTCCAGGAAGATAAGTGAAAATTAATCTTCAAAAAATGATTCAAATGTCGTGCTTTCGATTCATTTTAATTTCTTTACTTTCGAATTATGCCGAATACCATATATGAGTCAAAAAGTGAGTATCTTAAGCAATTTCATATCATTAATCGCTAAATGTTATGAAATAATTATACAATAAATTAAGCACTTATTAATTTTTCCCACATTTAACTTTTGATCGTCTTGGGGCAAAATATCTAAATTAAGATCATAGACCCAAAATATTTACTCATTTCCTATATTTCCCAAGAATACATAATTATAAGAAAAGATGAATGACTTTTAAAAATCATAGCAAGAACTCAACATTGCAAACTTTTACTCATGATCAATCAACATTTAATATATTTAAAAAAACTGAGCAATCTAATGGTAGACTTGAAAAATGTGTTTAGCTAAAATATATCTATTGGTACACTCAATATTATTCATGATCAAGATATTCCACAACTTTGCATATCATTTCATTTCTCCACCACTAAAGGTCACATGCAAAATCATGAATCAAAAGACTTTTTAGGGTTATAATGTAGGTAAAGGTAAAGTCAGATGTATTTGAATAAAGCAGCATGAAAGCCATCAAAGCTAGTGAAACAAAAGTAACATTCAATGAAATATCAACTGTACAAGTTAACATTCATATAAAAATGGGTACCGTCAACTATGAGAATGAAACAATTATATTTCACAACTCAATTCAGCGCTCATACATAAACCATATGAAGTTATAGCAATCCGAAGAGATCACTCATGCAATTGATTACAATATATTGAAATCACAAAGAGTGAACCTTTCAAGCCAATATCTACCCCATATTCAACATACTCAAATAACTCATTCATTTCAACTTTTGAATGATGCATTAATCATAAACAACTTTTTAACATATATGCACTTCCTCCTTAATATATTTATTTAAACTTTTCTTTTTCTTTTTTCTTTCTTTCTTTTTCTTTTTTTTTCTTTTTATCTTATGAAAATTAAAAGAAACTACATTAATATGAGAATTTCAATGATATGACATAAAATAGCATCCTAACATTATAACCAATCCACATATTTGTACACCCCTACACTTATACTTTTGTACATTCATAACTCAACAATCACAAATGTTCCACTAGCTTTATGGCTTAAGTAGGACATTTGGTTAAGTTTAAAATGTGTACAATGTGGTTTATACAAAAAGAAAGGTATAAAGCTCAAAGGAGCTTATCAAGGGAAAAATTATGTCAATACGGCATGCTATTTGGCTAATGTAGCTTATGAAACAAAGAATGCCTAATCATCTCTATGTTAATGCACGTGATAAAAAATGTGGTATCGAATAGAAATCAAAACAAAAACAGGATGTACATGTCATGAAGGTTACACATTATCAAAAGACAATGAGACTGATATAAATGTGTCAGTCTATAAAGGCCCAAAATCTCACTGGCTTTGTCTACCTCTAGTCACTACTCTTCTAAAGATAATTCACATTGACCAATCACAAGAGCAAAAGTACATGCTAAGGTTATCATGAAATTCTCTAGTCAATTCATTCTCTACTCATGACTATATAATCCTAGAAGCAACAGAAAACGAGAAAATGTTTGTTTATTTGTTTTATTCTCTCTCATTTTGATTGAAAACTTAAAAACAAATAAGAAGCAAACAACTAAAAGCACACATGCATATAAAAACTAATGCTATAATTTAAAGAAAAGAAATTTACTTCCCTTAGGTTGCCTCCCAAGAAACGCCTTTGTTTAGGGTCAATGGCTAGACTCCACACTTCCCTCACCTGACAAAATTTTGATCTTCAAGTGTTACAGTTTGAGCCACTTCTACGTGAGGTAGTTCAGGATAGGATCTTGGTTGATAGTCTGTCATATTCAACATATGCCTTATCTTCAGAATCTCAAACTCTACTGAGTCTATGCTATTGGGAAAGATTTTGAATGTCTCTTCCCCTTTTTCTTCTTCGTTCAATTTCTTTAGCATGCTAGGTAAAAGTAAATAGTCATTCTTAACAACAAATTAAAACTTAGTATTTACCTCCGAGCTAAAGGATGTATCATTTTCTACTTTGAGCTCCTTCTCCACTTCTTCCACACAAGCAATTCCTTGAGTAGTCCACTCGAGATTCTCAAGCTCCTCATCACTCCGTAAGGTTTCTGCACTAGCGTCCCTTAGGTACTTCTCAAGTTGATATGACTGCTCCTCTTTGCTTTGCAGCTCTAGGCGATCGATCCTCACTGCCATCTCACCCATCTGATTTGCCACGTTTTAGAGTCTAGACGTTGTATGCCTCATTTCTTGCTAGAATTGCATCATATCCTCCTGTAGCTGCTACTGTACACTCTATTAAAGTTGCAAAGTATTAGCATTTATAATATTAATCAAATCTTTCAAAGATGTACCTAAATCTTGTTGGCTCTCCACATCTTGGATGCTAGACCTTGCATCATGCCAAAGTTGGCATCCGTTCGACTGGAATTGTAGGGTATTCTATTGAAATTATTGCATACTCTCTTGAAGCTGTTGCATACCTTGTTGAAATTGAAGATGGGTAGCAGTACAGGTCTTGATATAGTCGTCCAAAGGCATACCTGAGTTATAATAAGAAACTTCTACTCTGTACGGGAATTGTTATGCCTGCAAACTATCAAAGAAGTAATTTTGATGGTTATCTCATTCATAACTAAAGTTAGGCTGATCAGTCCAATCTTGGTTATAAGATTGATAATAAGAATTATAAATGAAATTACTTCTGTCCATGTCAATTTTTTTTCATAAACACGAAACAAGAAAAAAGAAAAGATTACGAAATAATCGAATATAAATCAATTACGAGCAAATATATACAAAACACCAATTAAAATCACAAACAAAAACTAAACACCACACTCCCCGATAACAACGTCAAAATTGACAATGCATCGTAACGCTAGTCAAAATAAACCAGACCTACTATTGTAGAAGTGGTGAGTCTAGGTCAATCCCACAGAGAGTGCGTGTAAATTTATTGCAGTGAAATTAATCAGTGTTTAGGTTTTCAGGGATTTTGGTTTTAAAAATAAGAAAATAAAATAAAGCTAAACTAACTAACAAAAGCAATTGAAAGAAAACAAGTAAAAAATGATAAATGTGGGGAATTCAATAGGGACCCGGTTCTTTGATTCAATCTCGGCCTACACTCTAATTAAATATATTTCAATGATTTGTCATTCTCAAACCTCTCATAGCAACTATTAATCGTGGGTTAATAATTTACCCGAGTTTTCCTTTAGGTAGTGTTTAATCAAGATATGATCATTAATTAAACTTAACCACCAAATAATCTTGGATACGATCTCTAGATTTAATTGGGTAGTAGCATTACGAATTAGAAAAACTGATTAATCAAGACAAAAACTACATACGACGTGTCATTTAACCTAGCTTATGTTATCCTTAATAATTATGAATCATTAGTTGTAGCACCCCACTCCCGCAAGACCCGAACCCGACATCTTTGATGATATCCGAGCCCGTGCCCCGCGAGGATGGCGTGCTAATGCACAAGATTCAATATTCACGTGCATATATGCTAACATTATGCATGAGCAAGAAAATGCATTTTCTTAATCTCTCTTTGAGCTCATATGTACTAAAAACTCGGGTCCTAACCCTTAATATGGGGACGGGATGTTACATTAGTCGCTACACATGAATTTCAACATAACAATTACAGATTATATCGAAATTCTAGCAATAAGTTTGTAAATAAACGATCAAATGAACACATTAAAATCATCTTTTCACAATATCTAATGAGTTCATATACAACTAACCGAACAATAACAAGAATATAATTATCCATACATAAAACCTGAATCAATTAACATAGGATAATACAATCAATTTCTAAAGAGAGAAATAAACAACAAAAACAGTGAAATACACTTAACCCAGATCGTCGGTGTCGATGTTACCTCTGAACTGCGTCGGGACGTCTAGCCCTCTATCACTACAACAAAACATGGAGTTTTTAGACATAAAAGATGATATTTTTTAGACACTTTTTTTCATTTTAAAAATAATTTTAGACGCTTTATAAAACGTAAAAAAATCAAGTGTTAAAAAACTATTTTCGACGATTTTTTTAGACAAATAGATGCGTCGAAAAAACATAGATTTTTTACGCATCTAAGCATCGAAAAAATATAGATTTTTTACACATTTAAACGTCAAAAATCTAAGCGTCGAAAATCTATTTACAGATAGATGCATCGAAAACATACATTTTCGACGATAGTTTTAGACACATAAATGTTATTTTTGACGCTTTGTGTAAGCTTTTAGATGCTTTTCTCTGTCGATATTTTTCACTTTTAGACAGTTTTTTACGTCAAAAAACTCCACCATTTTTGAGTAAAAAGTAAGCTTACAATTTGCTTTGTTCATCTTTTTTAAGATCATTCACATGCATATTTTTATAATAAATTTTACAAATTAATCTAAAATATTTATCTGCATATTATTATAATAAATTAACACTTTTGCTAATAAATATTATATTACACAGATTTATATGTATATAATAGCACAAATTAGCTGAAAAACCTGTCATTAAAATATAAATGTATATACACAGATTTATATGTAGTTGCTCTCCCAAATGAGGAAAGTAGCTAAATCGAATTTTTACATATATGTCTATAACTAATTTGTGCTAAACAAACCTCCCAAATATGAGGTTTGTTTTCTGCAACAAACCTCATAAACCTTTTGCACATGACAACACTATCCTCCTCTATTGATGGCACTCTTAAATTAAAAGGAGCAACTCATTAAACCCATTCATCGTGATTCTTTCTATCTCCTTTTGATATTAAAATACCTTTTCTTAACATGCCAACAAATTTGGAAGTTTAGTTGCTCCATTCAAGTGATTGTCTAAAGCATTCAGAATTATGAGCCTCATAGCATAATTTCTTCTGGTTCAATTGTTGGTCCTGAATAAGTTGAAGATTCAAAACCTGCATTTCAGATTCAATCCAGAAAAAGAAAAGTTACTGTTCGTGTCTAGCACAACACACTACATGTGTAACAGGCCACTCGCCATTGATCTAACTTCTATTTTGCACATTAAGAGAAGATTTCAGCACTGGAGTAACATAAGAAGGAGATAACAAAGAATCTCGGTGGATGTGCTCAACTAAACCAATGTCAAACATTGATATTAGTTGTGTAAAGAAACATACTTTGACATCACGATGAAGTATGTGGTTGGCATGCAAGTACTCAAGTACCATTAGGAGTTGAGTCAGCCAGCAGTAGAGTTTTTCCTGATGTAGTCAAGTGTAAAACACGATTGAGAAAAGTTATATTTGTAAGAGAAGATGTTTTAAGGCTTAAAATGTTCAACTGGTATTAGATTGTCATAAAATCAATTAAAGATTGAATAAAATTGAAGAATTTGAAATATGATTGAAAGAGATTGTCTTTATTCAACAAAAATTTTAAATTTTAATTGAAAAATAAGACTGTTAAATAGAAACTAAGTAGTTTATTTTAGTTTATAAAAAATTATTGGTTTACAAAAATTGATCAATTAATTAATAAGTTGATCAATTTTTAACACCAAAGATTATTAAAGTAAATCGAATTAAAAAGTTAAAAATCGAACTGAAAAAGTGGCTAATTCAAGGTTTTCACATTTCAACCAACCGAATTAGTTCAATTTTTTAATCGTTAATAATCTCTACTTATAAGTATCTTATATCATATCTCCGCAAGATGATCATGCTACCATTGGAACAATGATTTAGTAATAAAATTCTACAAGATTCTTTTTAGCATTTATTTAAACCTTACAACTTTTATTTCAATTATCATCATCATTAACAGGAATAGCCTAAATACATACTTTGATTTTTAATGAGACCGTTGTTCCTTTCGTATGCCTAATGGCTCTAATATTTCACAATACATTATTGGTTGAACATGGTAAGGAATTATATCAAAAGAATTTTGTGATCCAAATAACTATTTCTATTATGAAAAATGTGTTATGGCTTGATTAGTAATTGATGATACATTAAGACCTCGTTAACTTAAAATAATACCATTTAAAGTTAAATATACATTAACTAGGACTTAACTTATTTTTGTTAAACCAAAGTTAAAATTCATATAACTTTGAACTCAAGTATTAATTCATACGTAGAACAATATATATTTTTAATAATTCATAAGTATAAGATATCTTAAATGCTAAACACTTTTAGCACAATATGTATGCATTTAGAATATTGAAGTTTAGTAACTTTTGAATTTATCTCTATAGATCTTTGTTTTCAAAATTTAAATTGTTACCTTTTCAAATTCTATTGAGAGTTGTTTTTTAGTTATCATATCTTTAATAAATGAAAATATGAATTATTATTCCCTATGAGTAGATGTCATCTATATAGTCCCACTAAAGAAGACAAATACTCCCAGTAACCTTCTTATAAATATAATGTATCCATATTCATTTTCAAAAGAAGCTCTTTGATTTCATTATAAAAGTGAACTTACAACTTCTTTTAACCTTTTGGCAATATATCAAATGTACCAGGCAAAGACACTAATTCTATTAAAATGTGCCGTTATGATATTTAAACTATTTCAAACTTTATCTTACTCTCATTACTCATTTTGAGAACCATTCTCCTATATATGTATTGAAGTAAACATTATGTTCAATAAGGCTTATAAGATTATATATTGAAGTAAACATTCTGTTCAATAAGGTTTAGAAGATTATACCCAACATTTTAGATATCTCATAAATTTTTTATTATCCAATCTTAGTAGAATGCTCAAAAACACACTAGTGGATTGGGCCAATCCTACAGACACTAGCTCAGGCCTTTATTCCTTTTATGTTGTTCCCTTTGTTATTTCTCACCACTCAGACGATCTTGTATATTGTTATAGTTGGATGTCCTTTTCAGTATTGTACAGCTAGCATTGTAATATTGTTAGTTTTCTATTTCTGTGATTCTAGGAGTAATAGCCAATAGAAAAGAGTAAAAAGTAGTGTAAATGGAGTCATTTACATACAAAAACAAATGAAGAAAAATATTGTTTTCTTCATTGTTCTTCACCTACCATTTCTAGCATGGTATCAAAGCAACAAATCTAATTCTTCTACCCTAGCCTAAAAATGTCAACTACAGTCGAGAACAGTGGCTCTAATGCCATAAATATGCCCACATCAAATGAATATGAACCCTACTCTATCATTAACACTGAAAATCCTAGTACTGTGCTTGTCACCACACCATTTAACGATAACAACTACATCACCTGGAGTAAGTTCATGACCATAGCTTTGTGTGCCAAAGACAAGCTATCCTTCATAGATGGAACCTGCATCATGCCCACAAAAGATCCAATTTTGTTAGCAAAATGGAAGAGACCAGATAGCATGGTAAAGTCATGGATTCTTAATGCCATGATTAAAGAATTAGGTGATGCTTTTTTATCCTTTACTACAGCTAGGGAACTTTGGGTAGAATTGCAAGAGAGGTTTGGTGAAGCTAATGGGCCATTATTGTACCAAATAAAAAGGGAGATAAGCTCTCTTAAACAAGGCACCTTAATAGTTTCTGCTTATTAAACTAAGCTTAAAAAATTATGGGATGATTTGTCAAGTTAAGTCCTATTCTTATATGTACTTATGATGCTTCCAAGGCTATCAAGACTAAGGAAAATGCTCACAAACTTGTGCAATTTTTAATAGGTCTAAACGATGAGTTTGAGCACGTTGTTAACCAAATTATGTTAATAGAGTCATTACCTACAGTGAATAAAGCTTTTTCTATACTACAAACTGTTGAAAGACAAAGAGTAGTGAATTCTACCATGGACAGTACTCCTAACATGGCAATGCTAGCTAAGCAGTCAAATGGCATGAAGAAAGGTGGGAGAAGTAATAATAGTTCGAGCAAAGGACCTTATCTCAAAAAGGAGGATAAGTACTATGAAAAGTGCAAAAAGAATGGGCATACCTTGGAGACCTGCTTCAAAATTCATGGGATCCCCGACTAGTACAAAGAGCTTATTGCATAAAGAGAGAAAGGAAAGGCAAATATGGCACAGTTAGCTAATAGTCTAGCATATACCATACAAGAGCAAAATGAAGAAAACTCATCGAATGGGCAAATACCCTCCAATCTTGCCAATTTCATTTAACAAGAAATAAGTAAGGCTATCAAAGGCAAAACTACTAGGGAGGTAAAATATTCAGGGCTTCAAAATTACGCAGGTAATACTAAACATTCTTTGAACACAACATTCAATAATACTGACTTTTGGCTTATTAATTCTGGTGCATCTACACACATGACAGCAGATCTTAGTCTTTGCACTAAATATGTTGCTAATAATGCTTATGATCCTATTACTTTACCTTATGGAACTAAGCAAAAAGGTTGCTCATGTTGGTCAGACATATATGGCAGACATATTCTCTCTTAGAGAAATTCTACATGTACCTAATTTCTTCAAGAATCTGCTGTCTATTAATAAACTCACTACTCGGAATGAAGTTGTTGCGGTGTTTATCTATAACAAGTTGTTTTTGCAGGACCTTCGGACTAATGATGTTATAGCTATTATCAAGGCAATGAATGGATTGTATCAGCTAGATTCAGACACTCTCCTAACTCCAAACAGCCTAAAAGGTCCCTCTTTAGAATTCTACAAGATTGAGAATGTTGCCTTTAATGTTTCTGTGAATTTTGATGTGTGGCATTCTAGACTAGGGCATGTATCCAAAGAAAAATTGTAGCACATTAATGAAATAAATGTTTATGTTCCAATCAAACATGAACGTCAACTGTGTCCTTTGGCTAAACAGCATAGAAAACCTTTCCCTAAGCATGAAATACATACACAAAGGCCTTTTGAGATCATACACGTAGACTTATGGGGACCCTACAATATTGTCACTATGGGTGGTTCACATTACTTCCTTACCATTGTGGATGATTACACAAGAGCAACCTAGACCTTTATTCTAAGACACAAACAGCAGACACTACAAACCATTGTGTAGTTTCTTAAATCCACTGAGAGATAGTTTGACACTAGAATATTAAAAATACAGACTGATAATGGAAGGGAGTTCATTAATCATGAATGTAACAACATTTTCACAGAGATGGGAATTCAACACCAAAAGAGTACTCCCTACATACCTCAACAGAATGGGGTAGTGGAAGTTAAGCACAAACACTTACTACAGATTACTAGGGCCCTACTTTTCAAAGCCAAATTACCTAGAGGTTATTGGGGAGAGGCACTCTTAACTGCTACATACTTGATAAATAGAATCCCAACCAAAGTCCTGGGTTGGATGAGCCCCTTCGAAAAACTGCACACAAAAAAACCAAACTATGAACATCTCAAAATTTTTGGTTACCTTTGTTTTGTATTGGATAAAACACCAAACAGAATAAAATTGGATCCTAGGTCAAAAAGGTGCATTTTTCTTGGATACATGCCAGATTACAAGGCCTATAGAGTGTTGGATTTAGATACAAAGATAGTATTTGTATCAAGGGATGTTATATTTTATGAGGATGTTTTTCCTTTAACAGAAAGTGTTACCAGCACCACACAAAACCTAGATCCTTTGTTCATAAGTAGGTTAACTGATAACGGCACAGAATATCCTACACAAATACTAACAATGGAAACTACACGACCTACTAAACAAAGAGACGACAATCTAATATAAACACCATAGGACCAATAAAGTTCCCAACCATCCGACTACATTATATCTGACAACCTACCAAACCAAAACACATTACCTACTACTCCCTTACAAAGAAAAAGAAACAGAACCATAAAACACCTAAATACCTGCAAGACTATGTCCATAAAACCACAACACATCAATCCATTCACTCCCTTGATCATAAAAATGTAACGTTGCAAGTTTGTTATCCTGCAGGAACAATTGAAGAAAGGTTAAAGGTGTTGAATATCAAACATAGCAATACCTACAACAACTTCATAGGTAATGTCTCTGAAATTTTTGAACCTTTATCCTACGATAATGCTAGTAGAGATGAAAGGAGGGTAAAGTCCATAAATGTGCAGATGTCTGCCTTAGAGAAAAATGGAACTTGGAAACTTACAGAATTACCTAAGGGGAAGAAGGCTATAGCTTCAAAATGGGTGTATAAAGTAAAGTACAAAGCAGACGGGACAGTGGACAAACTAAAATCCAAACTTTTGGCTAAGGGTTTTAGCCAAAGGGAAGGGGTTGACTACTCAGAGGTCTTCTCTGCAGTAGCAAAGGTTGTGACTATAAGAATATTCTTGGCATTGTTGCCTCTAGGCAATGGTCGATTCATTTATGCGACATCAATGATGCTTTTCTTCACGGATGTTTAGAAAAAAGAACTTTATATGCTACCCCCACAAGGTTACACTAAGGCCAAGGAGGGGCAGGTGTGCAAGCTAATAAAGTCTATCTATGGGAAACAAGCTGGCAGGCAGTGGAACAAGGAATTATCCACGAAGCTATATTCCTTAGGATTCACAAAATCAAAGGCAGACTACTGTCTATTCACTAAGGGCATAGGAGATGATTTCATGGCAGTAATTATTTATGTAGATGACATTTTGATGACAAGTACAAATAAAAAGCAGATAGAAACAATTAAGAAGGCATTAAATGCAGAATTCACTATCAATGACCTGGGATATGCTAAATTCTTCTTAGGAACTGAAATAGCAATAGCAGAAGAAGGGATGATACTTACTCAAAACAAGTACATCAGAGACATCTTGCAAGAGACCAACTTATTGAATTGCACACCCTGTGCAACACCCATGGTTCCTGGAAACAAATTAACCATTAAAGAAGGTGAGTTATTGGAGAAACCAAAAATGTACAGGAGATTAGTGGGAAGATTACAATACTTAGGCTTCACTAGACCTGACATTACGTATGTAACACAGCAGCTTAGTCAATTTATGAGTAACCCTAGACTACCACATTGGGAAGCTGCTAAACGAGTGCTAAAATACCTCAAAGGAACCCAGTATTTAGGAATTTTTTACCCAGTAGAAGAGAACCCTCACCTTATGGCCTATTCTGATTCGGATTGGGGAAGTTGTATCTTCACTCGACGATCCTTAACCGGCTTTTTTGTGTTCCTCAGAAAATTTCCAATCTCCTGGAAAATAAAGAAACAAATGACAGTAAGTCATTTATTAGCTGAATCAGAGTACAGAAGCTTAGCATCAACCACTTGTGAATTAAAGTGGATAACATAGTTGCTTCAGGCGTTTTAGTTTAACAATCAAGTACCCATACCTTTATATTGTGATAACCAAGCCGCGATCTACATCTCCGAAACCTAGTCTTTCATGAGAGGACGAAGCACCTCGAGATCGACCTCCATTTGGTTTGAGATTGCGTGAACTTAGGGTTTCTACAACTAAAGCACGGGAGCATAAAAAAATAACTCGCGAATCTCTTTACGTAGCCACTATGCACACGCGTGTTTTTGAGTCCTCTCAGTAAGCTCAGAGTCGTTTGCTCTCAACCGAAGCTCCAACTTGATGGGCGAGTGGTAAAATGCCTAAAAACACACTAGTGGATTGGGTCAATCCTACAGACACTAGCTTAGGCCTTTATTCCTTTTATGTTGTTCCCTTTGTTATTTCTCACCACTCAAACGGTCTTGTATATTGTTATAGTTGGATGTCCTTTTCAGTACTGTACAGCTAACATTGTAATATTGTTAGTTTTCTGTTTTCGTGATTCTAGGAGTAATAGCCAATAAAAAAGAGTATAAAGTAGTATAAATAGAGTCTTATACATACGAAAACAAATGAAGAAAAATATTGTTTTCTTCACTATTCTTCACCTACCATTTCCAACAAATCTAATTATAAACTTATTAGATAAGATATGCTTCAACTAAGTACTATATCCTAAATCATTAAGTTTGACTTTGATGAGAGTCTTAACATTAAAAATTTTGTATGGAATCTTCCTAATTTGTTTGGATGAAATTATCAAAGGTAAGTTATTGTATAAGGAATAAACATAAAAGAAATAAATATTTTATTCTATAATATCTTATATTGTACATTTCTTCTTACATAAATTGATATTGTTATAGAATTTAATTATAGAGATATTCATTATAGAATCTCATTACCTGTAGATAACTAAGAAAATTTAATGTAAATATTACCACATCGATCTTATTGCAATGCTTTGACATTCTCAAAGCCTTGCCTTTGATCATATGTAAATATATTGAACATTCTCAAAATTTATATTAGTATTGCATTTAGTATATATGATTATATTATATAAAGTCATTAGTAAATTTAATGAAATACAAGTATTCATCATTTTCTAAATTATTGTTATGTCAAATATATCATATGTATAAAATTTAACAATTCGATACAATAATTTTCCTTTCGTTAAAGGTTGGTTTGTTCATCCTTCAACCAACAAGTTCCATACAATATATGTATATATATCCTTGTATGTAACTTTATTATTTTCACTTTGGTGATTTAACTATTATAATATAAATGATAGTTTTAGTTATCTAACTTTGTTGTCTTTCAACTTATGTTAAGTATAAGTTTCTCTTGATTTAACACATATAAATTGTTTGAATAAACTTAGATAAACTATTTTTAATCAACAATTTACTTTTTTATCATGTTTTGTAAATTGTTGTAATATTGAATCCAAATTTATTATCAAATACACAAAATATTAATTAGAAATATATATGATCTCTATCATATCTAGTATTGACAAAAAAAAGTCATGCAATTATTTTCCTCTAATGATAACTATTATCACATCTAAGCAAATGTCTTCAATTCCAATCCTTATCTACACTTTTAGTAAGCTAACTTAAATAGAACATTTCTTTCAGGATACTAGACCTTTTAGCTCTACTTTATGCAATTGTTTGTGTTATACTATCATAATGTTGATATCCATCTTATATGTTGCCTTTAAAGTATATGAGGCATTAGTCAATTATAAAATGTTACCACATTTTGCATATATATGACATTAACACATTGCTCAAACTTTGAAACAAAATTCTCAATAAAGGATTACATAACAGATGTACAACTTTTATTTCTTTCTTTGAGAACTCTTCTTAAATTTATTTATGTATAAGAACTTTGGTTTATTACGATTTATTATCAGCTATATTAAATAACAGTAATTGACTACTCATAGCTTTACTACTATTTTAAAAAGATTATTTTAATCTCTCTAGTTGGCTATGATCTTATTTAAATTTAATTGATCTTAAGTTTGCTTCATAAATCAACTAGACTTAAATTAGATAAATAATAACGTTATTAATCACATTTAATATGAATCCTAAATTTATTAGGTAACAACTCTTTGTCAAAATATATCTTTCATATTATTTCTCACACTACCTTTAAATTCATACATTCATGTTCTAAACATGTACTTAGTATTTTAATAAGGGAGTTAAATTTAAATGATCTCATAGAACACATAAAATGCATATCAAATTATATCAAACACATATAAAAACACACAATTCAACGTGAAATATGATTAAATTATATCTATACAACATCAAGCCTTGGTTAATATTAGTTATTGATATAACATTTATAATATAAACAAGATTTCTACCTCTTTAAAAATTAAACTAAATCATTGATTCCAAAGTAAATTAAATTCTTATTTCAAATTGAAATTAAAATTTTGTTTTATTTGAAAATAACTTTTAAATTCCAATTTAGAAATTATTTTTTATTCTTTTTACTTCTTTAAAAAATCAATTAAAATTTATTTTTAACAAATTACTATTCATACTTATTATAATTTAGGAGAAGGCTTTTCAAAATTTAAAAAGTAAGGCATAGAATCTAATTAAAAAATAATTTTATAATCCAATTAAAAAAAATTTTCTTAACTGAAAAATTATTTTCTAATATTAAAATAAAATTGATTTTAAAATTAAATAAAATACTTTTAAATTTAATTAAAAAATTTTATTTATCATTTAATTAGAGATTAATTTCTCAATTATTCAGAAAATTCTTTATTAATTAATTTGATGATTATTTTCTAACGTATTCAAGAAATATTCTTTTTTCTTAATTAAGAAAGAAAATATTTTTATAATTTTAATTTAGAATTTTTTGTGGCTATAAATTAAAAAAATTATTCTTCAAATTAATAAAAAATATTTTTTATAAATAATAAACTTAACCAGTTTCAAGGAAATTGAAATAATCAACTTTAATTAAGAAACACTTTTCCTAACTAAACTAAGAAAATAATTTCTTATTTTTTAAAGAGTTTAACTAATTATTAATTTATTGTTATTGAAATATAATTAATTATAGAAATAAATTTCTAATATTTAAATTAAGAATAGTTGTGAATATGCAGGATAATTGATTGAGTCAAAACCAATAAAGACATAAATATATTCAAAGCTAGAGTTTAAAAGAAGAGAGAGGGATTCGAACCCTCGATAGTTCCTTATGAACTATACCAATTTTTTAGATCGAAGCTATCAACCACTCGACTATCTCTTCAAAAGATAATTTTATTTTACTATTTTTTTATTTAGCCGAATAGAGCATGGGTGTAAAAGTGGATATCATCACTATACTCGTTATGTTATATATTACACTAATATATATACAAGATATAATAATCTATATATAGTAACCAAATCATTCATACAACTACTCCTAAATTAAGAGAAATTATAAAGGAAATATATAAAGTAAGAAAGAATCAGAGCTCATTCCTCCTAAGTTTCGCCTTCAAATTGAGGCATAGATATCCCATATGCCCAACTTGGATAGTGTTGTATGAAACGATCCACTATTGACAACATGAGTTATAATGTCAACTAGCTAATTCGATTTTCTAGTGTAAAGAACTTTTGTTGTGCCACAATTAAGATTATCTTTAATATAATTCCTATCCAGTACAGCATGCTTAGTTTGATCACGTTGTATTAGATTATTAGCAATCTCAGTGGTTACCTTATTATTATAAAATAACACCATAGGCTTTTTAGATCAAAACCAAGATTAGTTAGTAGAATTTTCTACTAAAAAAGTTATATGATTATATAATCTAGAAGTGCATTGTCTACCTAGTTTTTTATCACGAAAATTAGAGTTTGCATATCCCATAACATTAATACGTCTATGTTTAGAGAGCATAACACCTTTACATGGAGCTAATATTAAATATGTTGAAATCTAGTTAACAATATTCATGTGTTCATCACTTATATTATGCATAAACCAACCTATAATACTGAGTGCATGTGCTATATTTTGTCTAGTGTGAGTTAAAAAGATCAACTACTTAAGTGTTCTTTGATATATCTTCTTGTTTGTTGATTTTAAACATGAAAAATAGATAGACCATGATTCATCTTAGTAGGAGTATTTTTGGCTCATAGGCAGAGCAACTAGTTTTAATTAGGAGATCTAAAGTATAATTCCTTTGGGAGAGAAAACAATCCTTGCTTAAATTGAGAAACTTTAATGCTTAGGAAGCATTTAAAAAGTCCCAAATCCTTTCTCTCCAGTTCTTTGCCCAAATAATTTCAAGTTCCTCAATTTTATTTATATCATTTACTTATTAAAATCACAACAATAATATAGAATAGAAGCAACGTAATTTCATTATGATCATATTTATAACATAAGGTATGATATGTCAAAGCTTATTTGAATCTATCACTATAAGAAAAATGTGTTTTTGCCACAATATTTACCAACAGAAGACGAAGACAATCCGTCAGTATGTAAGATTAGCGACGGACATTACTGACAAACAAAAGCGTTGTAGAAACGACCGTAGCTAATAAATATCAACGAAAAATTAGTTTCTGTCTTTAAATTTACTGACAAAATAATTTCTACCATCGATAAGATTACCGACGGAATATCTTTACGTCGGTAAATTGAACAACGGATTATCTTTATGTCTCGGTATATTTACCGACAGAAAATTGATTTCCATCGGTATATTTACCAACGGCTGGAAATTTCAGCCGGTAAATTGTTACAAAGTTACCAATGGAGATTCCATCGCATACGGTTGTGGTCTTTCTGTAGGTACTTTTGTGCAAATTGTTTCGACTTTACCGACGAAACCTATTCTTCCACCGGTTATTATGGACGGAAATTTTTTGTCCGTCGGTAAATGTTTTAGTTGTAGCGATGGATTTTCATATGTTCGTCGGTAAATGAATTAAAAAAGTTTTTTAAAAAAATGTACTGGCAATACCATCAATAAATTTTATTTTGCATAATTGAAACAACTATTAATGTAATAGTATAAATTTA
>JANZXP010000006.1:5124668-5143296 GCA_027576715.1 Erythroxylum flavicans
GTTTCCCAACCTAATAAATACTAACCTCACTATTTTGTCACTCACCAACCCTTTAGGAATATTTCCTAACTTCAGAGTATTTGATTTACTCTGGTTTTTCTCTCTATTTTCTCTGTATTTCTATCTGAAGTAGGGAGTACCTTATATAGACACTCCACCGTGTAAGACAGCTGCCTTTATAGCTGTCTTCTTCCATTTATTCAACAAAAACAGCATGCGGCTATTCAACAAAAACAGCATCGGTGCCGCAATTGTAGAATGGAGTTCCTCCATGTGAGAGGGACCCGTATCCAACAATATACTCACAACAAATTTCAATGTCCAAACCACGAGGAGCCATACATCAAATAGTAATGTTATTTCTACAGCTTCTCGCATATACCGTATCCAATCACATGGATATGCAAAAATATGTGGCTTCACGATAGCAGAACCAACGCATATATATTTGTCTATCAAGTCCCATATATGTATATAGTAACTCAGTTTCAAGTACTTTTAAGCAATAAAAAGAGAAGACCTTAGATGAAATCAATATTTGCCTAGAAAATGTGGTTATAAGATATACGACTCTCTTTGGTGCATTGGATCGTCGATGTCGTAAGGTGGATAATAGTCGAGCCATATAGTGGGTGGCATGATCCTGAAAACTGATATTAGTTATATAGTTACTTGCAGAACAGCTCAATTGAAATCTTCAGTTACTAATTTAGGAAGCTAAATGTAAACTTATATGCTTGACATTTGTTTAAAATTTCCAAATTCTTTCAATTAAATTTTATTTATGTACAGTTGAAATAATATGTACAGTTGAAATAATATGGATAATCTAATCAGATTTAAAAAAAAAGTTGTTTAATTTTATTTTCATTTTTTCTGATTTTTAGTTTTTAGTTTTTCTTTCGTTAATATGAATGTAGTTATATTTTTATTAGTGATGATAATTACGTATTAGATAAAACTTAAAGATAAATTATTTTTAATTAATTAAATTATTTTTAATTTCTTATATATTATTTATTTATAAATTATCAATAAAAATTATAATTTTATTAAAATAAATAATTTTAAAAATTATTTATTAAAATAAATAATTTTAAAAATTATTTATTAAAATAAATATTTTAAATTTTAAATTTTATTTATGTATTAATATTTATTTTAAATATATTTTAATTATTGAATCAAAATTTTATTCGAAATTTATATATTTGAAGACATTTTCAATTTAATTATATTTATTAATAATTATTAATTTAATTTAATTTAATTACAAAAATTAACTGAATTATTAAATTAAATAAAATAATTCATAATTTTAAATAAATAAATATTATATTAAATTAAATAATTCATAATTTTATTTACTATTAATATTAAATAATTAAATAAGATATATTTAATTGATTTGATAAAAAATTGGAAAAAGCGAAAATTATTTTTTGTGATTTTTATAAATTTAAAAGAACGGAAAAAATTAAAATAAAAAACAAAAGAAAAAAATGCAAACAAATAGATTTTTTTAACTAAATTTAAAAATAAAAACGGTAAATATAAATATAACTAAACTTTTAGGAGATCAGATGGTTCATTCAACTATTATAGCATAGGGGACACTGTTATGAATAACAACAGCAAAACGCAGTGAAACCAATATACTCAAAGACAAAGGAGATTTTGATTGATTATTCCAGGAATACAAAAATGAGAGTCAAGCCTTCGTGAGGAAGGAGATGAGAAGAAGAATAACAAAGGAGAAGATGGGGACAGATACGTGAAAAACTGGATGAATGAAAGCCGAATCGGGCAACTCCAATTTATAGGCCACTTCTCCCACTCGTTGTAGCACCTTATAGGGGCCAAAATAACGCCTTCCCAACTTATAATGCCTCTGCAAACGTACCGAGTTCTGTCTAAATGGTTGGAGTTTCACAAAGACCCAATCTCCCACTTGGAGAGTGACTTCTCGGCGATGCTGATCCGCAAACAATTTCATCCGAGCCTGAGCTTTCTTTAGATTCTCCTTAAGCAAAGAAAGTGTTTGATCACGCTCTAGCATTTGGCTATCGACCAAGGCATTTCCACTGGCCCCTTTCACATAATGAACAATGGTGGGAGGAGCTCTACCATATAAAACCTCAAACGGGGTCATTTGCGCAGCCGTTTGGAAAGCGGTGTTATACCAAAACTCAGCCCATGGTAACATGTTCATCCAGGAAGAAGGGTGATCCGCCACGTAACATCGGAGATACATCTCCAAACACTTATTTAAAGCCTCAGTCTGGCCATCGGATTGTGGATGATACGAGGTGCTCATCTTCAAACTCGTACCCTGCAGCCTATGGATTTCTTTCCAGAACTCGCTGAGAAATCGAGGATCACGATCGGTAACAATAGAAACTGGCACTCCATGAAGGCGTATGATCTCTTGGACAAATGCCGAGGCCACTGTGGTGCTGGAAAAGTTTGCTGGCAGCCCCACAAAATGCCCGTACTTGGACAATCTGTCAATTACTACCATAATGACTGAGTTCCCTTTCGATAACGGCAGCCCCGTAATGAAATCCATGGAAAGGGCTTCAAAAACTAAGTCTGGTATCGGCAAGGGCTGCAACAATCCCGCTGGACATAAAGTGGAAACTTTCATTTGCTGGCATACCTCACACTCACTCACAAAACGTTTAACATCGGCCCGCATATTTTTCCAATAAAAATTTGATGCTAAACGATGAAAAGTCCTAGTAACACCAGCGTGTCCCCCCATAGGAGATGAGTGAAGTTCAACTAACAATTGATTACGCAACGGAGAATCAAATGGTACTACTAACCTTCCTCGAAAAGTAAGTAAACCATCGACAAAAGCAAACCCAGGGAGGCTGTTAGGATCGGATCTTAACCGTTGCTGCAATGATTTCAACTCATCATGTTTTGCATTAGCAGCTTGTAACTCAGTGACAAAGGAAAATTCAGGTTGCGATAATGCTAAGAACTGGGCTGCTGGTACCCGAGAAAGAGCATCAGCTGCTTTGTTATGCTTCCCTGGTCGATATACAATATCAAATTCGTAGCCAATAAGCTTCCCAAGCCACTTTTGCTGATCCGGTGTCTGTATAACCTGTTCTGTGAGGCTTTTAAGTGACTGCTGATCAGTGGTGATTGTAAACCGTTTCCCCAATAAGTATTGCCGCCACTTGGAGATGGACTGAGTGATTGCAAACATCTCTCGCTGGTAGGTCGAGGATTGTTGCATACGATCACTGAGCTGTTGACTGAAATAGGCAATTGGGTGACCCTGCTGAGATAACACAGCGCCTACACCTTTTCCAGATGCATCAGTTTCGAGGGTAAAAGGTTGAGTAAAATCGGGCAACTCAAGAACAGGGGCTTTACACAATAATTCCTTCAGCTGTACAAAAGCTGCAGCAGTGATTTCTGACCATTTAAACCCATCCTTTCGTAGCAAATCAGTTAAAGGACCAGCCACCGAAGCGAAATGCCTAATGAACCGACGTTAATACCTGGCTAGTCCCAAAAAGCCTCGAACCTCCTTAACCGATTTTGGTTCAGGCCAATTCCGAATGGCTGTAATTTTTTCAGGATCTACTGACACTCCTTGCTGGGAGATGATATGACTGAGATAAGCCACTGAAGTTTGGCCAAATAAACACTTAGATCGCTTTGCTACTAATTGATGATCCCTCAATATAGTCAATACGGCTCGAAGGTGCTCCAAATGTGACTGCCATGATGGACTATAAATCAGTATGTCGTCAAAAAATACTAACACAAACCTCCATAGCACGGGACGAAAAACATCATTCATAAGGCTTTGGAATGTCGAGGGCGAGTTTGTCAAACCGAACGGCATAACGAGAAACTCGTAGTGCCCGTCGTGAGTGCGAAAAGCCGTTTTAGCCTCATCTCCCACTTTCACCCGAACTTGATGAAATCCTGCGAGCAAATCTAATTTCGAAAAGTATCGTGCTCCATGTAATTCATCAAATAATTCGTCAATTGAAGGAATTGGAAAGCGATCTTTTATTGTGATAGAGTTCAACGCTCGGTAATCGACACAGAATCGCCATGTGCCGTCTTTTTTTCTAACCAAGAGCACTGGGGAAGAAAACGGACTCGTACTCGGCCGTATGATTCCTTCAGCCAACATTTCAGCAACCAGCCTCTCAATCACCTATTTTTGGAAATGTGGATAGCGATACGGCTTTACATTTACTGGGCTACTGTTAGGAAGCAAGTGGATGGCATGATCACACGAGCGAGAAGGGGGCAGTCCTTGTGGTTTAGTGAACACATCAGAAAACTTGTGCAAAATATTCTCAACTTCACTACAAGTAATCACTGATTCAGTAGCCAAAGGATCGATCAGCTCCAATCGAAAGAACGCAGAAATGGCATCAATCCGAGACAATCGACGCAACCCATTGAACTGAACCGACTGTATGTGTTGAGCGTTGTCCCCAATCCACTTCACCGGCTTCCCTTGATAATTAAACTGAAACACCGAGGCCCTATAATCAGTCACCACTGGCCCGAGAGTAGCTAGCCACGCTACTCCTAACACCATATCCCATCCTTGTAAAGGAAGCACAAAAAAATCCACTGAAACTTCTTGCCCTTGAATTACCAATGGCACTTTCTGAACTAAGCCCTCACATAATAATCGTTCACCACTGCCGACTAATACTGAAAAAGGTGGAGTAGCTGTGACTGTGAGATTGAGAAACTTTGCGATCGGGGTTTGTACAAAATTGTGTGTACTACCGCCATCCAAAAGAACCTGAACCTGGTTACCTTGAACTGACCCGTGAAAACGCAAGGTAGAGACCGAGCATCCCCCAGCCAATGCGTTGTAGGAGATAGCAGATTGCAACTCAGAAGACAGTTCTTCAGAAACAGGAGTCGGGTCAAGGCCATGGGGTGGTGGGAAACTGTGCGGGTCGTAAATTGCGGGTGGGTCGGGATCATCTTCAAGAAGAAGAAGGTGGGGTTTGGCTTTACACTTATGATCCCAGGTGTATTTTTCGTCGCAATGGTAGCACAAGCCTTTGGCACGGCGTTGAGCGGCTTCTGATGGGGACAGACGGCGGAAAGGAATTTTGTTACCATTAGGGAGGGTGGCCGTCGAAGAGCTGATAGAGTTAGGGACAGGGTTTGTGATGGGTAGCAGATTTTTTGGTGTGGGTAAGATGGGCTTAGTGTTGCCCAGAGTGGGCCTGGACAGTCCCTTCTAAAGAGAGATACGTTGTTCATGTAGCTGTGCTAATGTCATTGCTTCAGCTAAAGTTGTGGGTTTATGCACTAAAACTGAGTGTTTAATATCAGCTCGAAGGCCCGATATAAAATAGTGGACCAGAAAATGGGTTGGTAAATGAATGGTCCTATTTGTTATGGACTCGAACGTGGACCGATAGTCAGCAACAGTTGACTGTTGTTGGAGTTTAGACAACAGCCCCTCGGGCTCTTCCAAATCCGGTGAACGGAATCGCTGTAAAATGGCTGCTGTGAACGCTGGCCACCCATTCAACTGACGATTGCGGTGCATCCAATCGTACCAGTCTGCCGCAGAGTCGTCGAAGTAAAAGGAAGAGATGGTCACTCGGTCGTGGGGGGAAATCTGATAGAAATCAAAATATCGATCCGCCTGCATTACCTACCGCTCGGGATTCACACCAGAAAAGCGGGACAGCTGCACTGGTGCTGGCTTATGGCGGCCCAACGGAGAAGATGATGAAGAACCATCGAAACGAGGCTCCTGGGTGTGCAGCGTGTGGCTGGTCAAAGCAGATACATGACCAAGCACTTCCTGAAGTAATAGCTTTTGCTCGCCAACAGAAGAAGCCATGACATCAAAATCGCGTCGGAGGGTTATTTGGGAATCGGCTAATGTCTTAACGTTATCATCAAGGGTTTTCAAGCGGGTCTGGTATGGTTGTTCTGCCATATTTGTGCAGAAACTCAATGAAAGCACCAGTGTTATGAATAACAACAGCAAAACGCAGTGAAACCAATATACTCAAAGACAAAGGAGATTTTGATTGATTATTCCAGGAATACAAAAATGAGAGTCAAGCCTTCGTGAGGAAGGAGATGAGAAGAAGAATAACAAAGGAGAAGATGGGGAGAGAAATTACATACGACATAACACTAAGCATGACCCAACAAATTTGCATATTCCCCCTATAAGGAGCATCTGTAACAAACTAATAAGGAACCGTTATTCTCTCACTAAGTTGGCAGGGGTGATGTGGCATTCAGCTCATATTCTTCCAATTTTCTAGGAGTCATTTTGATTCTAGAACTTCTTCTTGGACCTTGCTGTGTACTAGATTCATCAACAAGCAAGAGCCTGCTCATATCAGACACGTTAACGTTTTGGATTGCAAGTCTTCTAAAATGCTACAAGATTTGCATGGGCTAAGCCCAGAGGCCGAACCCGCAAAACAAGCCCATGAAGATTAACGATTTGGGGGAGGCTGAATGTGTAATTTTACATCCCTCTTCGCCCCTGTCGAGCGCTTAATCCCCTACCAAACTACCACAGCTCGTCTCGAGCCATGACATCGGCGGCGGAGCAACCGCTCAAGAAGCGGAGGCTCTACGAGACCAAACCAGAGTCACCACCGCCACCACTAGAAATCCCAACTGAGCCGCCGCAGAACACTGTTGCTCCACCATCAACGCCCCCGCCTCTCTCCCAAGACGAAATCAACACCAGACGGAGAAATAAAGATGAGATTAAGAGCGTTTACGAGGCTTACAAGCGTCTCAAATCTTGCGTCTCCCGAAAAGACCCGCGCCGCGTATCTGACCTTGAACAAGCTTATCTTTCTCTTGTTACTGCTTCTAGAGGTATTTTGCTTCTGTTTCCTTTCTTTCGTTTATAAATTTTACGATTTAAACTGATATTCAATACCATAATTCGTTTCAAGTTATGTGTTCTTGTGCAATTTGTGTAGTGGTTCGAATGTGTCCAATTTATCGAATGTCGAACAATTAGCTTTAATGTCTAATTGAAGCTATTAGCCATTATGTGGTTCTTTGTTTGCCTAGCTTGTTTGAATAAGATGGACTGAGAAATATGATAGTTTAGTCTCGTGAAATTCTGCTGGTCTTGCAGGTTGCATCAGTGTACAGCGTCTTCTAGCTGATTTGATTCCTAGATACGCGTCACACTGCCCAACTGCTCTTGAAGCTGCAACTAAAGTAGTTATCGATATTCATAACTGTAGCTCGGCAGTCGTTAGCAGAGGAGAGGATTGTGATGGAGTCGCATTTGAGACTGCCAAGGCTTGCATTTTGGGCTTAGCTGACATTTGTCGGGCTGCTTCTTCAGAAACTCCAGGCTCATCTGTAGTCCGAGGAATCTCCTCTAAAGTATTTCAAAGAGTGCTCTCTTTGATGATGTCGTCAATAGGTGAAAATAATGTCTTTCAGATTGTTGAGAAGGACGTTTTGAAGATGCAAGATTCAGTGGAGCACTTTTCCAAGCTGAAGCAGAAGTTTACTGATGAAGATGTTACTCCATTGGTTAAACTATGCAAATTCCGTGCAATAAGTCTCCTTTGGGTTTTCTTTTCTTATCCAAAAAATTTGATTGCAGAGTGTTTTGAGCTTCTCAGATCAGCTGAACCAGAGGGAATTTCTGGAGCACAGGGTTTTATCAGTCAGTTGACTCGACAACTGGATGAGGAGGCCATGCCTGATCTTATGGATGCATCTAATAATAGAACTACTTGTAAAAGCTCTTCTAGAACAAATGACAGTGAATACGAGATTAGTGGTAAGGATTTGTCATCAGATGCCAACCATGACACTGGAGATGTATCGTCTGTCCCACAGAAGTGCTTGTTACATTTGGTAATATGTTTAAAGTCTGCTTATATCAAACAATTATTTATTCAAGAAACGTAACCTAGTTAAGTGACCATGTAAAATATTGTGATGTTCAACGCATGCTGTTCTATGATTTTGGTAAAGTGAATAATATTTGTTTTTTAATGTGTTAGGCCTCTACTTTAAGGCTTAACTGAATCCTATTAGTTGTATGAACTCTTGGTTCTTTGTGCTGATGATGCATACTGGATATTCTAATTCTTGATGGTAAATTCATCTTTTGCCTTTGGGGAGGCTAATTTCATTAGTGATAAAAAGGAATGGGTCATAAGTGCTGAAGCTGATCATTAGGCCTTTCAAAAATTATGTTAAGCGGAAAAGTTTGCAGTTTTTTACTTTCCAATTGGTCAAAGGACTTGTTTTGAGAGTGGTATTAATGTTTATTGGTTGTGCTACATAGCTTCTGAAGTCTTTATGTCAATATTTTTATGGTCCCTATCCTTCTTAACATTTGTGATTGGTTTTGCTTGTACTAAGGAAATGACTTGATCCAGCATGAATTGTTTGCTTGGATACCATTATTGAAGCATATGTATTAGATGATTTCTAGCTAATTGATGGGTGCTTGTTGTTCTTCCTTAGTTGTTGAGCAGATGAAACTACATTTTTATTTGTAACGCAACTGATAGGAATTTGCTTGCGTATATATCCTATGTTCTTGTTTTACTTCCTCCTCTTCCAAAAATTTACTGAGGCTTCTTATAAGCAGGTTCTTGATAAGAATCCATCACTCGGAAGTTGGATGTTATCAAAGTATAATAAGTTGTGTAACTTGCCTTCTGCAGTTGCTGCATCAGAAACTAGAGCTGCTCTTGAAGGAATCCTGCGTACCTATAAAAAACTGGGTACGGAAGACATCCATATGGATAGTGATGAGGATGATATCATCCCATCAAAAAGTATTAATCAACAGTACTTAGGACCTAGTCATTCCAATCACTGTGAAATCTCCGGGGAAACACCTGGCAGGGATGGTGAGTTAGGACTTTACTGTTTAGGACTTTACTGTTTGGGAGTTTCTTAAACTGGTTTTTCCTTGATTGCAGGATCTAGTCATAGCAGTGGAGTTGCAAGGTCCTCAGATTTGGAGGCTAGCGACCCTGGAGATTCTTCTCATGGCATGCCAGGAGAACGATCCAACCAACAGAGGCTGTCACCTGTCACAAAAACATCGATAGACTATGGAAATAACTTGTTTGAATGTAGAAACCACAATGCTGGTTCAGAGAACAATCCAAATTCAAATACAGATCTCTGTTTACCTGCATCAAGATCCACAACCAGAGCTGTGAGTGATGATTTTTCTTCGCCAAAGATTCCTATAGGGCCATCTCATGGTTCTGCTTGGTTCTGTGATGGGGACCCTACATCAATGGAGGTTTTCTCTGCTTGTAGACAGCTCTGGTTGGGTTGTTTAGGTCCAGATACAACTGAAGCTTATGTTAGGTTTCAGCTTGAGAAATTTGGTCCCATAGAACGGTTGTTCTTCTTTCCCTGCAAAGGGTTTGCGTTGGTTGAGTATTGGAATATGTTTGATGCTGTAAGAGCTCGGGGATATATGCGCAATCACTTCCCTTGGCAGATAAAGTTCATGGACATAGGATTGGGAACTAGAGGTGCTATTAATGGTGTTGCAGTAGGTTCGAGTCCATATGTTTATGCTGGAAATATTACTAGTCAGTGGCTAAGGGATGAAATTCTGCATCAATCAAGGAAAGTGCTGTATAAGGGCCCTTACAAGGTTGAAGAGCTTAACAATGATCAAGCATTAATAATGGAGTTTGAAACTCCTGAGGAAGCTACTACTGTGATGGCTCACCTCAGACAGTGTCGCAAGGATAGTTGTAACAGTGCACAGTTGAATACTGGATCAGCTACTGCTCCAATTCCTCAATTGGATGGTGTAAAATCAGTCCCAACCCCTATCAACATTGATATGAGAGCCAGTAACTCTGGAAGCATTTCCAATAGTATGATGGAATCACCTCAAGCTCAAACTACTGACAACTGTAGGACAAGGATGTCCCACATATCCTCCTTGATTGCGTCATTACGTACTAAATATAATGGCAATCACAACCCCAGTTATTTTGACGTTCATACTGTTGCAGTGAAAGATGTGGATAAAGCCCCATCAAGCACTCTTTGGATTTATCTCCCAAATGCTAGCTCCCCTTTCCTAACAGACGATGAATTATTGGCTGTTTGCAATCTTGCGATTGCAGACGTTGGATCTATAGTTAAGTGTACGAGAGCAAATATGCAAATTGGGAGCGGGTGGTTTGTCGAATTTAGCAGCAGTGATGGGGCAATTACTGCTTTTAAAAATCTTCGTGGTTGTCCTGGAATGTTTTTTCAGATTGAATACAGGTATAATTCTTTATTCTCTTATCCTGTTCACCGAAACAAACTGTTCTTGTAAACAAAACCCAAAGTTTTCATTTGGTTACTTGAGCTACTAAACAAAACCTAAACTTTTCATTTTGTGTGCGATATTATGTATTAACATATGTTTAATGCCCAATGTGCAATACCAAAATGCTGTTTTTCCCTCTTTTGTGCAACACTTAATCTTGAGCAAACCATCCTGGTCTTCTTTTGCTATAGCTAAGCTTATGGCAGAAAAATCCGTGTTATTTTAACAGCCAACCAGGAAAGAACCTTTTTCCACCTTTGCCAATGAAGTCCGAGAGCTGCTCAATGGAGTTGATATCTCCTAGGGTAAAACCAGAGAATCAAGGAACTTCCTTTCAAACTGTCCATTCATTTGGAGGGGTTGATCCTTCACATGGAGGTGATAACTCTTACCCCTTAAATTATTTAATGTTTGTTCATACACACATCGTTTGCTGGAAATTTTTCACTCTTAGGTTGCCATGGTGCTTCTGCTGTTACCGAACAAATGTGGACGAACAAGAAGAGTGATTCTGAACAGCATACTGCCCCTGGGAGCATTCCATGTTTACCCATAGGAACTCAGGGACCTATTCCATCACCACAGCAATTTCAACCATCTTCATTTTTGCGACCCATGTATGTTCCTCCAAACAGCTCATGGGATCAACGAGGCATAGATCATCATATGCCTATGAAGCCAATATCACAACCAGCGAATCACGTAATGCCTAATTGCTTTCAGGGTAATGCTGTTGGACCCCCTTTTATAACTGCTTCTGTGACTCCACTAACACAGATGCAGCGAGCTCAAGTCCAACATTTTGACCAAATGTTTTCCCTTCCTGTTGTACCCCAAATGTCATCATCTCTACCACCTCAACCTGAAGTACCTCCACCACCATTGCCACCATCGCCTCCACCTGCTCCGCCTCCTCCTTGTTCGCCACCTCCTCCACCACCCTTTGCAGAATCAACTGATATTGGAACTTCTGGACATTGTCAGCAGTATCCCTGGCAGGGCACATTGTGTAAAAGCGGAGTTCACTACTCTACAGTTTATGCACAGAAATTGGACTTTGATAACTGCAGATACTCAAATGGAATTTCTGAACCTGCCGAGTAAGAACTGCATTCATGCTAGATTTTGCTGAAATTATATTGATGTCTAGTAAACTTACCAGTGTTATGTCTATGTTACAGATGGCCTACCAAATTAGATATGACAAAACGGACAGATTTTCAACATGTGAAGTCAACATTTACGAGCACCCCACCTCATAAAGTGAGTTCATGAACATTGCTATCTTTAATGCTCTCTCCTACACATGCTTAAAATGATCTTGGCCACAAAATTTATGCCAATGGAATGACACATTGTATTGGTACTATGAGTCATTTAGTACTAGTTGAGCTTGCTTTGCACGGATTATAACCTCTGTTGGGCCTCAACCCTAATTTTTTTTGCGTTCTTTCACCCTTTCTCTGACATGACTGTGATTAGATGCCGAAGTTTGTTCCAACCAATGGAATGATTTATTAATACAATGAGTTGAGCTCTTAACATGAGAGTATGGAAATGAATTAATATTAATTGTGCTTGCATTCCATTGGTTATCCTCTATGACGGGCCTCGACACAAATTTTGTTGACTTCTCTCTCTCTCCAATCTTGTTCTCATGGGCTTTCCCTGTTTAATGCAGAGGGAGGTCTGCAGGCTGATCCCTTCTTGTATGAGTGACCAAAAAGGAGTAAGCACTCTCTTATTTGCCTTATTATATGCTTCCATGTTTTCTCATTAAGTACCAAGTCTAGTGATACAACCTTTTGGTGTTTATCTATCCTCTTTTTTCCACTTTAGAGAATCTAATTTCAGGGAGTCAACTGGCCCCTTTATTTTGTACCGCTTAGGCACTCAATATTGTTGCTCTGCAGTTTCAGGATTTCATATTATACTTAAAGCAGAGGGAATGCGCCGGAGTAATTAAGATTCCAGCTGTTAAATCCATGTGGTCCAGGCTGCTCTTTATACTTCCCTACTCTGACGATGTGTGTTCCATGTTCTCAATTGCACCCGATTCTTCAACTTCTCTGATTGCTTTGGTTTTGCCTAAAGAAACAAACTTCGAATGGGTTTGATCTTCCTAGTTGTTCAATGGAGGGTTTGAACTTTATTAAATTTTTTTGGTTGCTGTTTCGTATTGTAGTCATAGTAGAATGTACGTACGTAGACATTTTATTGATGTACATTCGTATGCTTGTAGGATGCTATGAATTCTATCTAAGCCCTAGGATTTTACTTTTTGGGATCACAGTGAGTTGTAGCTCTGGTTTAAAGTCTTTAAAAAGAACCTTATCAACTTGTTTTTTAGCACTAATAGTTTGTTTAAATACTCGTTAAATAGGGCAAGATATTTTTTTAAGGAACCTTTTGTTTTTGCTTCTTAAAAAATTTCTACGTCAAGTTATCAATTCCTTCCATTCCACAAATGCCTAATAGCTTCTACTTACCTCTCTTGAGCTTAACCCTCAAGATGCATAGTGGTAATTCTGACTCTAGCATTGTTAAGACTTAAAAGAGTATAAATTTTTGATGAAGATGAGAAAATTTAAATGAAGTTCTAGAAATTTTTTTAGCGAAATTAGAGAAATGAATTCATAAAGGGAGAAGGTAGTTTTTCCATATCAAATATGATTGTAGTGCTTCCTCCGCTAAACATAAAATACGTCTTTGATTTATTAAATTATTGTGTAAGTGAAACAGCGCGTATGGCTATAGGAACTAAGCAATTCATACAATGATATTGTTTTATTCTAGCTAAGTCTATTATTTCTCACTTTATTTTATCCCTCTATTTATATATAATAGGATTATTCACGAAGTCTCTTTTTAGGAAATTCAAAGACTTATTGGAGGAATTTATTAACCTATATATGCTTCATAAATCCACCATCATTCCAATTTTTTAAAAAGTTAAGTTTTATCAATGCGTGTTATACTGACTTTTAATTTTATTATAATATACTTGAGACAATTTTTAGGAGTATAGCCATCCTCAGAATAGATGGTAATATCATATATTAAAAAATTTTAAAGAAGGAAAGACAATGCAAGCATTGTACCCAATGTTACAAATACCACACCGGCCTTGATAACGAATTGAGTTTTGGTACGATATTGTATTGATACTGGTCAATACTGGGCATCATTTTGGGTAATTTTTTAAATTTATGAGATAGTTCTTAATTTTTCTTTAAAATTTAAATAGTCAATTGTTATATTGTACTATATACTTTATAAGTTTACATCAATCATGTCTTCAAAAATCATAATAATAAATAATAACCATAATTAATATGAAATAACAATAATTTTTAAAATTTTCATATATAAATAATAACTAAAATTAATATGAAAAAAGACAATCATTATTATACAAATATAAAATTAAGAACAATACAAAGTATTTAAAATATTAGAATTTCATTTTATAATAAATAATAATTATATCAAAAAATTAAATAAAAAATAATGAATATTCTTAACTCTCAAACTATTACAATTTACGACAAGAGTTCGCGATGAAGAAACAACCAAGTAGAAGTGAAACCTGAAACAAAAACATTTACAATTACATTGCGTATATATAATTTAATATATACATCAAATATAAGTAAAATTAAAAAAAGAGGAAAAACAAAAACCTGAAAGTCTAGAACTTCATTCAATTGTCTACGAGAGAATACCCACTATAACTACACTGACCTCAATTATCATTTGATACAAAATTCTCATTATTGAGAGAAGCCTCATCATCATCATTATCCAAATTCAATACATCAAATGACATGTCAATGCTTTTCTATCCAAGATTATCTTCTAAGTCATTCATGTTTACTAAACTCGGTTTATCAAAAACCCAATTCGCCAAAAGATCGATATTATTAATGCAAATTAGATCTATTGAACTACTTGTATTATTGAGAGTTCTAGTAACAATAAAATTTAATTATTAGAAAATTATAAGAAATTATATCGAAATTAATATGATAATAACATACCTTTCCTAAATCTTTAAATTGTAACGAACAAAAACCAAGTCATTCAATCTCTTGTGCTTCAATCTATTCCTTTTTGGAATGGATGAATTCAAATATGCTCCAGTTCTGTTCATAATCTGTTGCACTCACATATTGACTTAAAATTTGAATTGCAAATCTTTACAATTCTGGAACACCACTTCTGAATCGATCTCACCAAAAAATCATAAGTCGTGAGATAAAAATAGTAGCGTTATAAACAAAATAAAGTGATAATTAATTTTCAACAAGTAAGAAAAAGGAAACAACTAGTACCTGGAGAAGGTTTTTACTCTTTGTTGAATAGCAATCGACATTCCAAAATTTTCAAAAGACTTCTTATAAAGCTTCCTTTGTGAGCTCAAGAGATCTTCCATCATGTCATAAGCAACAATTGTTGTAATAGTTAATAACATTTCCCTATTAACTTCAGTTTTCTTTGTAAAATCCGGTCTGAAATAGACATTAAGATTCAAAAATGCCCCAGCTGCACAAAACGAAGAAGAAAGTTGTCTTTCCTATCTCTTATTGATGACTGCAAGATACGGTGTGTACAAAGAAGACCTATATTTCAAATTGGCCTTAATTGCTTCCTTCGTCCTCTCTATGGCATAAAAAAAACCTATTGCTGCCTTTTCTTCACTATCAGCCAAGCGAAGCACCTTCACCAAAGGCTCACAAACTCTGATAACAAATTGGCATTGAAACCAAAATTCACTATCTTCCTTTATAATTCTGGAAGCCTTCAATCTAGCATTAGACCTAGCATGCTAAGATGCAACTCACTTATCACTTATAAATATTTGCCTTAACTCTTTCTTCATCGTAACAAAACACTGTACTGATAAAAAATTCGTTTCAAATCTTGTCATAGCAAGACGACACAAATTCCTATCATTGTTAAATTCCTTTCTCATTAAATTTATCACCTATGCATGATTATAGATGAACTTGGTTACCTTTTTAACTTTCTGCACAGTTTCATCAATAATAGGAAAATACCTAGCACCCCTAGGTCAATGCAATGTGCAACATATGAAGTCCAAAAAAAATTATACTTATTTTGTAACCTTTTTTTACCGCTTTATAAGCGAAATCATTGTCAGTAATAAGCTGCAAAATCAAATTCGTCGAGTATCTCAAATAAAGTATTAGTATTACTAATAAAGCCAGATGCATCAATAGACTTCAAAAATATTGAGCCATTTGTAGAATAAACCAAAAAATTTATAATAGGTTTATATCTCCTATTTTTCTAACCATCACCCATGATTGAACACCCATAAGTAGCCTAGTCCACTCTTCTTTCTTCCAAATAACTATTAATTTTAGAAACTAAACAACTCAAAAGTTTACCTCTGTAGTCATCAATTAAAGGAGTTTTATATCCTGGACTATAAGAGGCTATAACATCCACCATAGACTGATAATAGTATAATTAGGAAGCATTAAATGTTGCACCTGTATCATACAACCATCTAGTCATTATCATATCAACATTGTGAGCCGCATCTCTTGATTGCATGGCACTACAAATTGAAGGCTGGACTCCAAGAGTTGTTCGTGGTGCAAAAAAATTTGATATCTACCTTCTTCTTTTCCTAACATCAGGTCTACGTGTAACATTCATTTCTTGCTGGGCCTAGGATGGAACACTATCATTACCACTATCACTACTACCTTTAGCATTTCTACAATCATCATGAAAACTAGCAAACGAACTTCCATTACCAATTTGATAATTCAATGTCTCCCTTCTATCTTTTTCGTGTTAATATTCTTTAAGCAAAGTTTTTCATTTATTACTTCACGTCATGACTTATTTTTTTACAAGGTTACACATCTCCTTTAACCCTAACTAAATGATTTTATAATATGATGATTCCACCACCTTTCAAATGCTTCTTGCAAAACAAGCAAATAGTATGGTTTTACATACCTGGGACCAATGCAACATGAGCTCCAACTGGATCATTATATCTTCTTGAAGCGGTTTAATCAGGAGTCCTTGAACTTTATTCCATTTATTTATAATAATAAATGAAGACATATATCAAAATAAAGAATATATAATTTTATTACGCAATACTTATGTCCATCTTATATAATATAACTCATTTTGTACCATATATCATACACAATTCAATTTCATCTAACCCAATTTAATTTTATCCAACACAATCAAAAATTCAAGTATTCAACATATACAATACACATATTTGTCATATGTAATGTAACTCATTTTGTATGATTACATCATAAACGATTCAATTTCATCAAACATATTTCAATTTTACCAACACAATTCATCAATAAATCAAAAACCAATAATTCAAGTATTCAACATACACAATTACACAATACGCATGTCCAACATATGTAATATAACTCATTTTGTATGATTACATCACACACAATTTAATTTCATCCAACACAATTCAATTTTATCCAACACAATTCATCAATAAGTCAAAAACTAACAGTTCAAGTATTCAACATATACAATTATATAATACGCATGTCCATCATATGTAATATAACTCATTTTGTATGATTACATCACACACAATTCAATTTCATCCAACACAATTCAATTTTATCCCAACACAATTCACCAATAAGTCCAAAACCAATAATTCAAGTACTCAGCATACATAATTACACAATACACATGTCCATCACATGTAATATAATTCATTTTGTATGATTACATCACACAAAATTCAATTTCATCCAACACAATTCAATTTTATCTAACGCAATTCATTAATAAGTCAAAAACAAACAATTCAAGTATTCAACATATACAATTACACAATACGCATGTCCATTATATGTAGTATAACTCATTTTGTATGATTACATTATACACAATTCAATTTCATCCAACATAGTTCAATTTTTTCTAACACAATTCATCAAGTCAAAAACCAACAATTCAGTAATTTTATATTTATTCACCAAAATTTTAGTTAATATAAAATAAATTAAGCTAAACCTAGGAAAACAATGCATAAAGAGTTAAAAAAGAGTTTAAAAACTATCTTGATTTATAATTTGTAGTGTATTTGCTACAAATTGTGCTAATTAATATTGCTTTAATAAGAATTTTAATGATATGTAATTGCTATTAAACTTATAGTTATATTATTGCTTTTTTAATCTCAGGTCTTTTTTAATTAAACAAAGTTATTTTAAGTAAGAATTCTAAATTGAGACAGACGTAAAATAATTGCAAATTTCATGATACTGAATCATTGATGTATAAAATATTTTCGTATGTGTTTAAAGATGTTATAAATGTTCCATTCAATCTTTAAAAAGGTTGAATATTGTTAAACAATTTTTATTTTTAAACATTTAGACCAACCTAAATAATTCAAATCAAATTGAAATTATATAGATAGGCTTAATTTGATTTAATTTGTTATCTAATTTATTTATAATTTAGTTTGTAATTGCAAATTGTAATAAACCAATCCAAAGTTCAAATCCAAACTCCTCAAGGCCTCAGTGACTTGTGAACTTCCAAACGAAACAGATAAACAACACACTTCGTCCATTTCATTTAATTCCAAATCCAACCATAAACCATTCACAACAATTCAATTCTAAGCTCTTCCACCCATTCATAAAATTCACCAAGTTCCAACCATTCACAACCTCACAATCACAATTCACAAATGTCAAAGTAGAAAAAATCTAAAATATACCTAAAAATATCACAAATACAGTGGGTCGGGTTGGTTTTTGGTGGGTCAGACTTGGATTGGGTGAAAACCAGATCTGGTTTCCATAGAAGATGAGCAGGAGCAAGCAGCGATGGTGGAGGTCTAGATGCGGATAGTAGTAGGTAGATGAGAGGAGGAGTGAGGCAACAATAGGTGAAGCTGAGGAGGAGAAGGAGGAGAGGCGTTGTGGAGACTAGGGTAGAGGAGATTCACGGTGGGCATATCTAAATTATAAGAAAGCCGATAGAGGCGACAATTGCAGAATTGAAATCGTTTCAATTTTTATTTGTTTTTGTTCGAGTATGACAATAAATTGCAAATATGATCCAAGTAATAAATGCCCAAGTTTCTTTTGGGTCCCAATTCCAATATGATCCCTATGCTTCATTAGCCCAAACTACTCCCGAAAGAATACCTATGGTTAAAATGATAAATCCTATACTAAGAATACGATAACCCCACTGGTCTAATTGTTGAATCAACTGAAACCTGTAATAATTCCTAGAACAAAA
>JANZXP010000006.1:5152667-5168337 GCA_027576715.1 Erythroxylum flavicans
TAATAATAATAATAATAATAATAATAATAATAATAATAATAATAATAATAATAATAATAATAATAATAATAATACGAAAAAAGAAACCTAAGAGAGCTCAAAAGTGTGCAACGAATAATAACAAGACATCACAAGGCAAGACTCATTAGAGCATGAAAAAAGAATAAATAAATTAATAGATATAATTAAACTAAAATAAAACTAATAATATATGACACAATAGAAAAGAGAGTTGACTAAGAGATTATTATGGAACAAAATAAATGAACTTGGTTGTCCATGATGGAGAGTTTACTACGAGATTGTTAAGGAGACAGGTGCAAGCGTTTTCGGGCTGATGAAGAGCGAGGCGATAGATAGACACGTATTGAAGGAATTGGAGGGAGTTGATTCAAACACATTAAAGCCAAGGACAAAAAATTCTGCTCTTGACTTATAGAAGACGACGCTTGAGAGACGATAAGCAGGGTAGTAACGGGAAATAGAAAAGACTGAAGGTATCTGACATCAGGAGATTTGTCAGGAGTCTCGATAAAGCTAAGGAGATAGCGTAAAAGCAGAAAATCTATTGTACTGCCCGATACAGCGTCCTATCTAGCGTACACACGCTATCGTGTTCAGTAGAGCAACACACCCAGATTCTAGTTTGCAGAAGAAATGAAAGGAAGCTATTCGGAAAACGAGAAGACAGAGGGAAGCATTTGACTCTGGTTGCACTCCAACAAAAAAACCCCGAGTTCATATCACATATATGGCATAGGACAAAGATAAAACAAACAATCCAATCTATAAAGAAAAACAGATAACTGTGACCACAAAGAAATACACGGCCTATACATGGCACATATGGAATGAGTAAAAAACATACCTGTGTCGATGTTTGGGGTAAACCTACTGGTTGTGAAAGACAGTGGCGTCGGTGACGTAAGCGCGGGTGGCTTTGGAATAGTGGTTAAAAAAAATTGCAGTGACTTACCGAAGTAATAGCGACGAGCTTGTTGCTGCTGCTTTGAGTACAACGGCTGCTTAAAGTCGACGTAGCAAACATGTAGTGCAGCACTGGATCGAAGTCCTAGATCCCCATCCATCCGCCTCCCTCTTGGCTTGGAATGCCTTGATGAACCACAAATAACAGATAACATCCCGACAGTGCAAGATTATCCGACCCAGGACTTGTGACCAGGATGTCATAAACCTTATGCAAAAACCATTCATAAAAAATATAAAAAATAGATATGATATCATAAAAACGAAAGGAGGTCAATTTAATAAATTAAATATTAATTACTTCAAAGCAGTAAAGTAACATTAAACAATTAAAGAATAAATTTTTTATATATTTTCTATTTTCATTAATAAAAATTTTATTATTTTATTATTAATTATATAAAAAATATTATTATTAATTATTTAATAAAATTTATTATATTAAATATTTTTTATTTATATTTTAAAATATTTTATTTATATTTTTGCGGTAAGATAGGGAGAGGTGAGAGAGATAGTGGTGCGAGGCAGAGAGAGCAGAGACGTAAGTGACAAAGTCGGCGGGTTGATTTTATTAAAAAAATTTGCTATTTAGTCCCTAAACTTTTTAAAATTAACAATTCCACCTGATATTTTATCAGTATTTCAAATATCGGTTGGTACCGACCGATACGCAAGGCCAGTACCAAAAGAGGTGATACCATTCCGTATTTCGACCAATATGGTACCTTTCGGCTAATACATTTTCTAGTTATGAAGATCTTTCTTTTTTATCCTTTCTTAGAGCCTTTGTAAAAAGTCATTTGAATTAAATAAGAATTCTCTTTAACTTGCTCAACATACTAAAACATTAAGGCCAAGGTTTCACTGATAGCAATATGAATAGATCAGTCATTATTATTTAACAAGCTAGATAAATAATTAGGGGACATGTACCAATTAATCACAATATTCTATAACTCCTAAAAAATCTACATTATATACATTAAATACTTGTCTAATTATCCCTAGCCTGTGTTGTCTAATTATCCCTTACATGTGCTACCAATTACATATTAAAATCCTTTTAATGACTGTAACAGACATAATTTTACTTTTGCAAAAACTAAGAATTTTGCATTCATCTAGTTCAACATAAATTCCTAACCAAAAAATGCCTACAACTATTACAACTACTGAAGGCTTAATACCAACCTATGTTAGTGTAAACCATTACAAACAATCTATATTGTTTGTTCGTGTATTATCAGTTAATGATATGTCCAAATATTTTTCATTGATTTTTTTGTATATGGTTGAGGTGTATGGACAACAATTCACTATCATTGAGCTAGTATTCCTTACAATAGGACATTGAATTTGTCCATGATATATGCTTAAGAAACTAATGGAGAAATTCAATACCTTTAAGAGTTATAAAAATCCTTAAAAAATACATTTGTAGAAGTTGTATATGATACCACCAACATTGAAAATTCGTGACAAAATCACATAAGATGGGCTTTACCACATGTTAGGGAATATTTTTGGGCAAGAATGTCAATGACGCAAACAAATGAGGTTATCAATGCTAACTTTAATGGCTATGTGTATACTAATAGAACATTGAGACAATTTATTGAGAAATACAAGGAAGTATGTAAGGAAAAGATTAAGCGTATGATGGAATTTGATTATTTATGTGAGGGAAATAGTATATATTTGGTTATGGAATTTGATATTGAGAAAGAATTTCATAAGGTTATTAATATAACTCTTACTAATAAGATTGGTGAGATTCAATACCAAGATTAAAATGACCAAGGATCATTCTATCAAGACAATTCTAATTTAATAATGAAGAACTTAAAACATAAGAGGATATGAATTATCATAGTGACGAAAAAGACAGGATGTATCTGATAAGATTCTAGAGTTGATCGCCACGAGCAAGATAGATAAGATCACAAGTTATTAGATAATTAGATAATATAAAACAAGAGTTACTTTAAAGAATCAATAAATTTTATCTAATTATATTTGAGTAATCAATAATAATGGTGTTCTAAATTACATCCAAAAGATAACCTTTTATAGGTATAAAATCCTAGGAACATAAAAACCCTAAGAACTGAAGTCAAAAAAGGAAATAACATTCTAAAATTTCAAAAACTCAAACAACTAAACCATGTGATTGGCACTTGTTTAGGAAGCACATTGGTATTGATTTTATTATGAAACTTTACATATGCTCAAAGAGATGAGTTTGCATCGATCAGAAGACCACTACGACTTCAGTTCCCTTCTATTTTTTAAGTTGCAACTTAGTATAAGACCGGCGCCTAACATCATAATGACTTTGGCATTGGTTAGTTCTATCTCTTATGCCTCAAAAAGTCAATACATGACTAACATCGGTCACTAACATAAGGTTATATTTTATAATCTCTTTCAAAATTTCCTCCTTCACTTGAATCGATATTATAGGATTGACTTCAATCTCTCAAAGTAGCAAAGTTTCACCATAAAGATACACCATTAAATCATTCAGAGCTTCTTGGCTTTCTTTGTTATATTCCTTGTTAATGGTCCTCTAGTTTTCTTCAATAGATCTCCAGTAACATTCATCATTGCTTAATATGAATCTTTCACAATATGTTTAAGCCATCTTCGCAGGTCCCCACTTAAAAGCTTGTATAACTTGAGTAGATACTTAATTCCTGTTATTTCCTTTCTCTTCAAAACTATTGATCCTCAAATCAGCATCTTCACTTAAATAATCAAAATGAGGAAAAATAAAAAAATTAAAAATAGTACGAACACTATACTCACTTAGCAAGTTAATTTTATAAGTATATGTCATTCACTATTTCTATAACTTAAAAAGGTCCATCTCATCTTGGTTGCAACTTGAGCTTACATTTGCTTAAAAATCTCTCTTTTTAAAAATATATATGAACCCAATTATCTTGTTTAAGTATCACTTATTTTTCTCCCTTTGTTAGCTTGCTTGATGTATTAATGGTCCCTTTCTTAATGTTTAATCTTACCTTCTCATATGCCTTCTTCACCAATTCGACTCTTATTTTTCTATCTAGGCCATATTTTTTTCCTCTAAAGGAATATGTATAAGATCTAAAGGAGATAATGAGTTAAGTTTATAAACAATCTCAAAAGGAGAATGACCTAAACACCATGGATAGTCCAGTTATAAGCAAACACAATGAAAGGCAAATATCATTTCTTGCTCTCTCCTTATTAGCTTACTTGGTGATTACTGAGCCCTCTTCTCAATATTTAATCTTACCTTCTCATATAGCTTATTTACCAATTAAACTCTCTTCTTTCCATCTAAATTATCTTTTTTTCCTAAAGGAATAGGCATAAGATCTAAAGGAGATAATGAGTTAAATTTATAAACATTGTTAAAAGGAGAATAACCCATAACATTGTGGATAGTCCAACTATAAACAAATGCAATGAAAGGTAATGACTCTTCTTAAGTTTTAAGATTCCTACGAACAATAGTATGCAACAAAACACCTAGAGTTCTATTAACCACCTAATCTGCAAATCGATTTGTGGATAGAAAGTTATCAAGAATAATAAATTAGTTCCCAATTTTCCCTATAAATTTTTCCAAAATTAACTAAAAAACTTAATCCAAAGTAATTGTTATAGGAACTCCATATGATCAAATAATCTAATTAAAAAATAATGCAACAATCTAGGATGCATTATCTATTTTATGACATATAACAAAATTTGCCATTTTAGAAAACCTATCCACCACAAAACTAAATCATTACCCTTTTTAAACTTAGGTAAAATAAAAAAAAAACTATGAGAGATCTATCCATGGTTCACTAGGTATATGGAAAAGTATGTATAATCTATGTGATTACACTCTAGATGTAGCTTACTTAAGTGTAACATATCTTTCACACACTTTCTCTATGTCTCTTCTTATGTGTGGCCAAAAGAAATATTCATTCAAAACCTCAAGGGTCTTTTTATCCCCGAAGTGACCCATTAAGTCTCCCCTATGCAATTCTCTCTTAAGCAATTCTCTTAAAGAACTATGAGGCATGCATAATCATTTTTATTTAAAAAAGTAACCTTCATTCCTACAAAACTTTTCAAATGCAAACTTTTCATATACTTTAAATGCAATACCAAAATCAGGATCATCAATATATAAATCTCAAGTATGCTTAAAACCCATCAATTTAGTATGCAAAGTCCTTAACAAAATATGCCTCCTAAATAATGCATCAATAACTATTTTTTCGTTAAATTGTTTATATTTCATCACATAAGGAAAAGTTTCAATAAAGTCCACTGAGTTGGCATGTCTCTTCTTCAACTTACTTTGACCTTAAATGTACTTCAATGATTCATTGATTTGTATGTATCGTAAACTTATTAAGCTATAATTAGTTTTGCCAAGTCTTTAATGCACTCATTCTCTAAAACTCATCCTTCTTTAGTACTAATAAAACAAGTAAGGCATAAAGGCTCAAGCTCTCTATCATATAGCCCTTCTCAAGAGTTCCTCCACTTGCTTTTGTATCTCTTTTGTCTCTTTCAAATTTGTTCTATATATTAGATGACTTGGAATTTGAGCTCTAGAAATAAAATTAATTTAGTGCTCTATCCCACTTGTAGATGGTAATCCATTAGGAATTCCCTCTTAAAAGAGATCATCAAATTCTTGTAAAAGAGAAATAATAACACTAGGTAAAAAATCGTTAGTTTCAACATTAAGATTAAGAAAAGAATCTTTATTAATAAAAAGAGCATTTAGCACTTATCCAATAATGCGTCTCTCACATCCTACACTCTGGCTACTCGACTCACTCCTTTTCCCTTGTGTTTATCTCTTTTTTTTTCTTTGCCTAAAGTGTTTGAATTATTGATAAGATGTTATTTAGTTATGTTCATTGGACCTATCTCTTTTGTTTTGCATTAATTTTGGAGCTTAAATGGGGAAATTAATATTTATTTTATTTTAGGAGGTGACAGGTGGAGAATGCATTAAATTGTAGCATTATTTCTCAAAATCACAAATTTTAGAAGAAGTTAACATATTGTTATAGTGAATAAGATGATATCATGCCTAATGCTAGATTCACCCCATGAGTTTCAATTTAATTACGAGACTTATTCCTATCCCTATTATATAGGGATTTGAGTTTGTATAGAATGGAATGTTTGTAAAATAGAAGGAAGTTAGTTTTTGAGTAGGCAAGACAGGGAAAACATGATATCCACTTCTCCATATTGCTCTCTTTCTTTTTTATTTTTGTTTCCTATTAATCTTTCATATTTTCATCGATTTTTGGTGTTGAAACAATAATCCTGTGTGGCTAAATTCAACTAATTCAAGGGAATTAAATCTCTAATTGTAATCTTATAAGGTTTTGTTCTAAAACTAGATTTTATTTTAATTCAAATATTTCTTGTTTTGTATTCTTATATTTCATGAGTAATCAATATAAGAAAGCTATTATTATTTCTAGATTGGCAATTTTTAGATTTAATCCATAAATTAAGGAAGCTATTATTATTTTTATATCTTTCCTACATTTTCCTTTATTATGGCAATTTCCATCTTCTTGTGGTACTCCTCGATACTCTTAAAACTTTAAGTTAAAGTTTTTAGTTTTTGATAGAGCAAGTAATTTAGTACAAAATGCTTCCTTGTCACCACTTTCATCTTGTTTTAAGTTTTGATAGGCAACTATTTATTCCTTCTCCTAATGAGGATTTGTTGATCTATAACATAATCACTAAACTTTGTCATTTCCAATTTAACTTTTTTCTCATCTAAAAATAGTAACAATAGAAAACTAACTCTTCATATTTTTTTCCACTCCAAATATGCATCTAGGTTTATTTTTACTACAAAAGGTGGTATCGTAATGTTATCCAACCTTTCTTTATACCCTTTATCATAACCTAAACAAAATATGCTCCTTCTTTATATCCCTATTCTACCTTCTCTTCCACCTTTTTTTCCTTTGCCTCCTTTTAGGTCTAACTCTCCTAAGTAGTCGAAAACACTCTTAAACTCGTCATAAACCTCAAAAGTCATCCATTATAGTAAGTAAAGGTGAGTTATATTGTAAACTAACTATGATAACTTTATGTTTCTCTAACTTATTCTTCACTTCACTGAATTGCCTAATTAAGTGCTTATATTGACCTTATATTGTGCTTATGATGAACTCCTAATCTATCCCCTCTTTATCCTCGTCATTTTCTTCTTTGTATTTTAAAGAGTTTTTGTTTCATTTTTTAGTCATAATTAACCTACAAAAAATGTTAGTAGAAAATGCAATCCCTCACATGTTTATGATAAAATTCACTCCACCTTATAACACAAACTCTTGACTAAAAGTTGTGTACAAACTCACTAATCTATCAAGAAGTCTAATTTTAACCATCCATTCTGTTAAATAACTCCCAAAGAAGCAAGTTTGATATAAACAAATGAATAAGACACAATTAGAGGCTAAGAAAATATAAAAATAAAAAATGGAGAATTGAGTTCGATGTAACCCAATTAGATCGAATAGAGAAGAAAAAGAATAAGAACAAAACAATAAAAATAATAAGAACACTAAATAGAATCAAATCTATGATACAAAGACACAAGAATATTAAAAATATGTATCAATGAGCTTAAGAACAAATATGAATATTGAAGATTACCTTGATACCAATATTCTGATACGAACTTCACTAATAGGATTAGTAAGATTCCATACCAATATGAAAAGGACCAAGGATCAGTTTATAAAGATAATTTTGGTTCAAGAATAACAAACTTCAATCATAAAAGAGGGATATAAATCACCAAACTCATAAAAAAAATACAGGGTGAGAGTGATAAGATTTTAGGGTTAATTATCACTGACAAATTAGATAAGATCACAAGTTATTAGAGAACTTAAAACAAGAGTTTCACAAAAGATGAAGAAATTCTCTCTAAGTATGTTTTATTAATCAATAATAATGATTTTGTTTTTTACTATATCCATAAGATAGCCCCTTATAGGTGTAAAATCAATACATGACTAGCATCGATGTCAGTTATATTATGTGACCTTTTTCTAAAGCTTACACCTCAACATTATGGGTTTGAATTCAGTCTCTTAAAATAGCAAAGCTTTACTTCTTACATAAGGATCCACCATTAGATTATTAAGAGCTTCTTAGGCCTTCTTTACTCTACTCTTTATTAATGGTCCTCTAATGTTCTTTAATGGATCCCTGGCAACTTTTTTCAATGCTTAACTTAAACCTTTTACAATTCATCTAAGCCTTTCTTTATGGCTCCTTTGTTTAAAAGCTCATGTAGCTTGAGAAAATAATTAATTCGCATTATATACTCTAATATCTTATTCTCTATTGTACAAGATGACCTAACAAGTGTGATCTATTAAGGTGACCAAAACTTTTATTGAACGATATAACCAGTTATATTAGGTAGAAAATATGGGTGAAGGGTGTAATGTTGCTACGTTATACAAAGTTGCATTAAATGACTCACCTTGATTAGTAAGGTGTAATTACATATTCTTTGAATTCAAAGCAATTGTCTGTTGCATTTGAATTTTTTGAGTAAGATTCAGATAAAAATATTTTTAAATGTCTTTTTACTAGGAGGTGGCACAAAGATGTTATTAGCTTATATATGAAGACAAAGTTTGGTAACATTCGACAAAATGATGATGTTAGTGTTAATAAGACAAAGAAATTTGAATCAAATTTTTGTAAAACCCTTGATTATATGGTAGATATCTTATCAAAGTTTGAATACTTGTATAATATGTTAAAAGAAGCAAATAAAAATTCATAAGCGCCAATACAATTGATTCGAAGGATGTTAGTGATTTTTATAGACATGTTGAATCCCTTCCGAAAGATGTTAGGTAGCAGGACCTATTTGTGTCCAAGCTACATGGTAGGATAAGAACAAGAAGGTTAAAATCTTGCGTGGCGGAGGTCTAAAAGAAGAAATAAGAAAAGGAAGTAAGTTATTAAAGATACATACTTACAGTATTAATTTGGAAAAAGCGTTAAATTAGATCATAATATTTTTAATAAAATTCCATTAAAACCCTAATATTTCAATGCGTTCAAAAATTTAAAACCTAAGGTTTCATAAATGCTTAAAAGAACCTATCATTTTTAAATGTTCAATAAGAATCCCGACTTAATATTTTCATAACACTCTTATTAAAAAAGGTATTTATGACATTTTTATTATTTTTATATAGGCCCCATTCCATATGCATATCCTACGTGGTAAGTAAACCCAAAATAATTAAACAAATGTCATCGTTTAGGTTTCTCCAAACATTACACAATTAAACAAAACTCGTTAAAAATTTTCACACAACAATGTTTGGGTTTTTCCTAAATGCTATCATCTAGCTTTATTACCAAATGAAAATGTTTAGGCAAAACCTAAACATTGTCATTGGAATAGGATATGGAGGCAATTCAGAAGATCTACCTCCTTTCTCGCATTTCTTTATTTCTAGGTTTGTTAAAAATCCTTAATCCTAAATCCATCTTCCTTGTATTTCTCTATTTGTGGTATGTGGTGTTTTTTGGTTTCTTGGAATGTGCATTCCTTGGTGGTTGATGTGGTATGGCTTTTCTCTTTTTCATGGTTTATGTAACTTCTCCCTATTTTATAGTGTGGTGCAGTTTCTCCATATTTCACAGTGTCTACAGTTTATTTATGTTAAAGCAACATATTATTGTTTTAATTTTAATTTAGTGAAATATCTATTTATATAGGTAAGTGTAGGAGACAATTATAGATACCTTTTTTATTGTGGAAGATTAGAGGTAACATGTGGTCCTGACATGTTACTTTTCTTTATTGGTAATTTCAATATAATATGGCTTATCCGTAAGTGACAAGCATGTTACATATTATTATGTGACACATTTTACGTGATATTGCATGGTTGTTTAAACTTAATGTTAATTTATATCAAATTAGTTTTAACTTTATGTGATACTGCATATCAAAGTTAATTTAATATGTAAATCATCAAATTTCGTTTTGTCTTATGCTTATGAAAAGTAAAAAGTTCAATAACTAACCTTACAGTTTCAGTTAGTATAGTAATCAAGACATAAGCTCTTATAAAATGAATAGTTGTACTCTAAAATTGTTGACCCAAAAAATTTCTTTCACCTTTTGCTTTCTACTCAGTTAACATCTTATATGTCACTCTATTATTACAAGGAATGCTTAGTTACAGTAATTTTTGGTACCCTAACTTTTATATGTGTTTAGTATATTTATATGTTCTTGAATATGTAAATTATTATTTGTTAACCATTTGTAGGGTTATAATGACTCAATATATAAGCTTAAAGTTATATTATGGTTGATACTTTAAAAGATCACGAGTTGAGTTATAAGGGTGACTCCTCAAGTTATTTTGATAAAGTTGATATTAAATTTGTTAGTTATAGACCAATTTATGAGATGGGGAAGGAACTTGGATACATACATATTGATAAGGCTTATTTCAAAGTTCCTAGTTATAGATTAGTAAGTCTGTAAGGCTCGATGAATCTAATAAAAGTTGCATTAATTTAATAACCTTTTAAAAATGCATAGGACAATTAAGCTATATCTTACACATAAGCTTGATTTTTCAATTATGGCTTCAAAAGTTTTGGCTATAACAAGTAATGATGAGAATGTTGTAAATGATTACGAAATTAATTTAGATACTATTAAAGAAGAGAGTAGTAATGATAAGGATGTAGGCAATTATAGGAATGAATTTAAAGGTGATAATGAAGTTAAAGGTGAAGATGATAATGAAGCTAAAGGAATACATAATACATTTGATGTTTTCATTCTAAATGGCCAACAATTAATGGAGATTGACTATAGTGACTGTGGAAGTTTCATTGATAATGATGAGTATCTAGTGGAGAGGAAACGAAGGAGCCAATTAGAAAACCTAGCATAAATATTAGATATGAAGTAAGTAGTTGTATGAAGTTTGGTAATGCTAAAAAGTTTAAAGATGTTTTTTATTGATTATTTAATAGAAATAGGGCTTAATGTCCAGTGAAAAAATGCTAGTATAAGTATATTAGAGTTAGATACATTGAAGGACGCAAGTAGGAATTATATAAAACCTATAATAGTAAGGATAGATGTTTCAAAATCAAGACATATAAGTTTGAGCATGCATGTTTCATAACAACAAAGCCTAAAGGGATATCATTTTTTCTTTTCCTAGAAACTTCTGAGATATAATTTTAGAGAAGCCCAGCATTGACAATATAAAGATTATTAAAAAATGTAGGAAAAAGTTGAACATAACTACGAATTATACTATATGCAGGGTTGATAATAAGAAGTCAATTAAGGAGAGAGCATTAGACTATGCTTATGAATATTTCAAGTTGTAAGGTTATATCCAAGAGTTGAAACATAACAATCCCGGATCAACAACAGAACCAAAATTGTCAAGAAATTAAGCAACATCATTATTATAAGAGGTTATACATTTGTTTTGCAGTTGTGGAAGAAGGATTGAGGCACTTGAGGCCTATAAGTAGGATGGATGGTTGATTTTTTAATACTAAATTTCAAGGGAACTGATCATTGCAGTTAGAAGGGATGAAAATGGAAGCATATATCCTATATCATGAGCAGTTGTTGAAGTTGAATACCGATTCATAGGGTTGGCTAATTTTGTTCTTATTAATTGATTTGGAGTTGGAATATAGAGATGAATTCATAATAATTTCTAACATGCAAAAGGTACATAAATGTAGAATTGTGTTTTTTGACTTATGTTATTTATTATATAATATGTTATTCTGTTTTTTTTATGACTTTGGCATCTAGGGATTGATAAAGTTGTTGAAGAGATATTTCCAAATGCATTTTACAGAATATGCACTAGACATATTGACCACAATTGGCATGGACAATGGAGTGGTAAAGACTTGAGGAGACAACCACTACAAGAAAAATATCGTTTAGCGATGGACATTACGAATAGAAAACCTAAACATTCTATCGATAAGTCAGTTTAGCGACGGAATTTACCAACGGACCAAGGCATCATCATAGAAACAGTCGTGAGTAATAATTTCTGACAAATAACAGAATATTCATCGGTAAATTTACTGACGGTTGTTTATACGGTCGACCGTCAATGAATTTCTGACGGTCCATGTTTTTCTGTTGGTAGATTTACAAATGGTATTGTTTATTTCGTCGATAAGTTTGTTACAACATTACCGATAGTTATGTTTGTTCCTTCGGTGAGTATACCAATGGTTTTTTTGTGGCAAATCCTGTCAGTAAATTTAGAGACGGAATTGGTTATTTCATCGGTGAGTACCAATGGTTTATTGTTTTCCATCAGTAATTAGAGTTGATTTTACAGACGCACATTTATTTTTCTGTCGGTAAATTAATCAGAAATTGTTTTTCAAAAAATGTATCGTCATTAAATTTTATTTTATGATCTTATGGTTAATGCATAATTTAAATAGTTATGAATTATATGTGTATAATAATTTGATTTGTTTATACATTTAATTTGTTTAAACAGAAAGTTGATTGATGATATAAAGTTAAAATTATCTTAAATGATAATAAAACATTAAATTGTACATAATAAGTATTTGTAATTCAAATGAAATGACTACAAATACATTATTGATTTGGTGACTGCGGATGCTCTGATTGATGCGATGAAGTGCTACCCCTCCCCTTCAACTCATCCATCTCATTACAGAGCTGAGTTATGTACTCCATCGATTGTTGCAACTGAGTTGCCAATGTCTACACTGTGCTCTGAAGCTCTTGGACTTCATTGATTATGGACTGCCTACTAGATGCTGCTGTACTGGACGTGGAGGATTGTGAATGACATGTGATCGCAAATGAACCTAAGCCGAATATCCTTCCACAACGGTCCCTGCACCCACTGCATGAAGATAGGTTTGAGTCTCATCATCATCTTCAGACTGTTGAGACTGTCGTTGACTGCTTTCTTGTATTTGGTCCTATCAGAAGATAATGTTTATATTAGTAAGTGATAATTATTAAGCTTTAATATTAAACCATAAATTTCACATACATTTAGTTCTCTACATCGGCTGTTGACGAATGTCACACCGGTATGCTTCTTAGTGTGAGTGAGCAAAAAGAGCTGATGGGGTGTAGGCCTCATGCCGATAGATTTTTCCTACCTAAGAATAAAATGTTATAAGTGAACTAGAATCTATAAAAATTTCGGCAGAGTTTTCTCTATTTTTATAATATTTACCTCCTATTGAACAAAAAAAATAACTCAACAACACAGTCATATATGGCACCAGACAATTATAACATTATCATTCTCCATAATACACATATTTTCATTCCAAAATTAACACACCAAATTCAATTGAAATACAGCAAAGTAAAAAAATTAGAATATAAATTTAAAGTGTAGATACTTACAAGTCTCTCTGCAAGCCAGTGGTGGGTAATAAATCCTCCCGTATGTACGAGAAGACTCTCTCCCCTTAGTCCTCCACGTTTGTTAGTAGAATTACGCTCTGAAATGGACATTGCCTTAGGTGATGTCCTATTACTGCTAACGACTCCATATTTGTTCATAAATATAAGGCGATCGTACACCGACCTTGTGTATCGCACCAACAAAGTCCCGATAACGTGTACGTGCTCATCTCTACCAAACTTTATAAATGACCGCGTCAAATTCAAAATCCTAAAAAAATTCTTTCTGAAACAAAAGGAAAAACTTTTACTAAATACTTATAATGTAATAATATTTATCTAATTAATGTATTAAAAATAATTAAAAAAGAAAATAATATTTTCTTTTTGTACCTCAAACTCCTGATAGTAAAATTTCTTTGTGGCCTGAGAGATATTTTTCCATACATAGCCTCAAGATCAATCTTCTCCTTGAATTTGAATGTCATGTTTCTTGAGCACGGTCTAGACGGAATCAACCTAATATAAAAACAAACAATTTTATACCATTTTTAAAATTTAAACCTATAATTTAATTATAAACATATAGTGTTTCATGTATTTTAACTTACAGATCATTAACAATTATGATGTAAGTTCTTTCATCAGGTCCCTTAGCTTTAGACTAGCGACAGCCTCCTTCATCTGCATTGTTTTCCCTGATATCTCTGTCGGTATAGGGGTAGTGGATGATGTAGGGGTGGTGATGGTGTAATAGCAGGACGGAAGGTGATGCCTCATTTGTAAGTGTAGTAGCTGGAGGGGGAGGAGGTGATTCAGTTCCAGCTACAGAATGTGATGCTTCACTTGGACAGTAAGTAGCTCCGAATAGTGGTCTGAACCTTAGTCGCATTATATTATGTTTCTCTTTAGTTGTATATTTCAACCTGAAATTAATATTTGATTGAATTTTCTAGAAATATAACAACTTAAATTTAATATTTTATACAATATATTGAAAAGGAAATAATTGATTTGTTTAATATAATATTCAATTACAAATACAAATTAATCGCTATCATTACTTAATTGTAAATCAAAATCATCTTCTTTTTTTGCAGAATTAGAATCAAACTCAGGCTTCTCTTCAGATCTCTAACCTTTCTCATTCTCTCCAGATAAAATTTTAACATATTCATTAGATGGATCATTCAAAGGTTGATTATCCTTATATATGACAGATGCATTTATTTCAAAAACTTCTTCATGAAACATCACTTTCAATTCTCTATTCTCCTTTTCCATATGATTCAAAAACACCTCTAGGTTTAACTTTGCAAATGGCCAACTAATCTGACTTATCTCCTCGTAAGCTGAGAAAAGGGACATAAGACACCTGGATCGCTTACATTGCCAACACGAAAGGTTCAAATTGTCTAAATCCTCTTCACTCGTTGATTTTAACTAGATTGTATTGGTTATGCATTTTTGTACCAACATTTGGAGTTGGATCAAACCAGTCACACTTAAATATCACACTTCACTTTATTGGGAATACAGGGTACTCAATTTCAAGTATCTTAATAATTTTACCATAGTAATCCATCAATTCTCCCTGTATGCAAACTTCTCTATTTATTATTGCCATGTTATGACTATGATACTCTGTATGATATTTGTATCCATTAACGAAATACACCGGATATGATTTAACAGTTCGCAAAGGTCCCTTAGCAAGATCACATATGAACTTGTTCTCTATTGGATTTTCTAAGGCCTACATAAAATAAATTATCATATTAAACAGTATAATGTCATTTGAACACTTAAATTTTATAATTCAATCTTTTCAATATTTATAAGTGAAAACTTACATATTTCTCGAACCATCGAGGAAAGTATCTTCCAACTTCTTTATTGATATCATCTTGTGTTTTGTCGAGCATTAGCTCGCGTAACAATTCCTCGTATAATCTAAAAATATTATTATGTATTTCAGTTATGAATAAAACTAAATTTGAAAACCCAAATAATCAATTTCAAATTACTAGACGAAAGGTTGAACCTTTTGACAGTTTAATAAAATGTAACCATGGGCAGCCTCAATTTCTTCCTATGTTAATATTCTTCTTGTTGAACATCCATATGTTGATCCAGGATATGTAAAAATGGATAAGTTATCATCAGCATCACTCGTGGGGGGGGGGG
>JANZXP010000006.1:5172457-5185797 GCA_027576715.1 Erythroxylum flavicans
TCAAAAATACTTTCAATAATCCTAACCCAATCCAAAATGACCAAAATGCCCTTCCCATAAGTGAGGGGATGTTACAATTAGGCATTGCTCGAAGCCTAGGATTTATTAATAAGAAGAGGGTGACATGCATTAACACTAATATAGATTATGACTTAAAACCATGTCATTCATCTCTCATGACATTTTTAAGTGTGAAATTAAGAAAAATTCAAATGAAGTAGTTTCATTTGGTACAATTAAGTAGATGCAAAAAATTGGGTACATTTTGATCCTACAACGAACAAATAATGTGCAATACAAAATTAAGTTATGCATACTTGTTATACTTCAGAAAAAGATTGTAAGAAGTGCCATAACATCTTTTCCACTTCTCCGCTTTCTTTAATTTTCAAAATCTATAATCAAGGTTATTCTAATTTATAATAGAAGAAATGAAGGAAAATTTACAAAAAATAACTAATCATTAGGAGAATAGTTACTGCCTCTATATAAGCTCATAATTAATCAACATATAACAATAAACTAAGCATAAAACTGATGGGTATTTAATCTTCAATAAACAAGAAAGGATAAACATATAAAGAAAGCAAAATTAAACAGTAGAATGGTATGGAGGATACCTTCATTAGAGGAGAAGTTCTGCCACACTTCATTAGAGGAGAAGCTACACCATACTTCTTTATAGGAGAAGTCGCACCACGCATATTACGAGAGCAGCCAAGCATTAAAGAATAATGGTGGAATAAGGGCAAGAAAACTAAAAGAATCATCAAGAAATGTTGGTGGAATAGCTATAATAACACATGAAATAGGGATTCGATATTTGAACCAAAAATAGAGAAGAAGATATGAAACGAGGGAGGATGAGAAAGCGTCATTTGCTTTTAACCACATGGATACAAAAGATAACATTCAGGTTTTCCATAAATGTTGTCATCTTATTTGATGAGGAAGTTTAAGCAAGATAACAACATTTAGGAAAAACCCAAAAGTTACCTTTTTGTGAAAAATAAGCCTCCCATTGTTTAAATTTTTAGGTCCTTTACCACATAGGATACCATATGGCAAGGGCATATAGGAAAATAAATAGAGGTTGACAGGGATCTTAAGTTGGGGTTATTTTTGAATTTCTATAGAACCGTAGGGTTCTTTTTTATCATGTTGAAATGTTAGGATTTAAATTAAATTTTGATAAAAATGTTAAAGTTTAATTTGACCCTTTTGCTTATTAAATTTATATACTAAATATGTTTTTTCTTAATTTTATTAAATGATAGATTATATATATACATATATATGTTGTCACTTAGGAATTATAATGGTTGATGATAGAAATTTAGATACTTGTAACTACGACATTGAAGAAAAGGTTGGAAGTATAAATGTCAATTACATTTCATTTAACTTGTAGGTAAAATATGTTGTTTGATTTGGTAATGTTTATATATAGGCTGTCAAAAACATTTAGGATAGACAATCAGTGAAAGTACCATTGCATTTGAGATTATACATGTGTCTAATAGAAACTTCTATTTTTAAATTTTATACAGGATGTAGGTTCAACTTTTACTAGTTATATTGACTTATTGTTTTCCATAAATAATTGAAGAAGTATTTGATAAGCTTAGTAATCAAATTTAGGTTACTAGATTAATATTATAGATAGAGTTGGGAAAACAAGAACCAAAGATTTAAATGGAAGATAATATATGAAAGATAAAGGTTTATTCACCTACTTATTCTTGGAGTTATGAATAGAAAAACCATAAAGATTATATATGATTTTTTATTCACTATTTATTTATGAAATAAATAATATTCTTCATTAATGGAATGATTTCTAAAATATAGTTTAATTGTTAGGAATGTCAATTTTGGTTTTATATAGCCTTGGATTACTTACAGACACAGGTGATAACGAGTAGTACATAGTCATGAAGATGATCATGTTCATGCCCATATAACTCTATATTCCATGTAGGAAAAAATAAACTCAATGAAATACAATCGTGTTTTCCATGTATTCATTATTAAAAAATATAGGGAGTAGTATAGAATGGATAACATAGGGATATTTTTCCATGTTCAAACTTGGAGCATATAGGCTAGATGGCATGTTATAAATGGGTGTGTGACATCTAGTGTTCACTTTTAGAGCATTTAGATAATGGTACACGACCTAGAACATGGGTGTCTTTATGCCTATGTTTCTTTTTACATTAGGTTTGAAGTAATACACAACCTTAAATATGGATGTTTTTGTTGCTCGTCCAATCAAATTGAAAGTAGAATGCTACCTTAAACACAAATATGTCAATGAGCATGTTTCTATATGGAGAAGAGAGGGGCAAGTATATTTAAGGTTTTAGTAACTTCAATTTCATTCTATCTAATCGATTTATACATATGTTACTAGTTTTAACTTATGTATTATGTCAAAATTTGGGATGTTTCATATTGTTAGTGGTATTAGTTATAAAATCAAACTTAAGTTTCTACTAATTTATAAAATTATAGGTTTAATTTAATAAAAGTTCATACTAGAATTTACCTAATTTCATAGAAATTGTAGTTTGAGTTTACTATCTTAGATACTTTAGTCAAATTTGCATTCAGTTTTAGATGAAAATAAGGACTTTAGAAAATTGTTAAAAACTTTTCATAATTCTACAAAATTGATGATTAGCTAATGCAATTAGGAGTATGTTTGAGGTTTCATAACTTTCAACTTCATTAAATGTTATCAATCCAAATTTTTATTTAAGTAATTGTTCATTGCATTTTGTGGAATGGGGAATAATTTACAATTTTCAATGGTTTTTTGTTAAGTTTAAACATATTTATCTATTGCTTTATGAATTTATAGATTCAATTAAGTTCTTTCATAGTTATAAATTCATAATTATTTATGGTTTAGGTACACTATCTTAAATTTTATTATCAAAGTTAGAAACCTTATAAATAAATAGTTTTTCTTTGTATACAATTTTATTATAGAATGATGCATAATTTAGTGAAGTTAGAATGTCTAAAATGGCTGATATCTTACCTTTAAAATGAACTTATAGAATAGAAATGAAATGAAATTAAAATGTACAAAATCTTAATATAAACAATGTTCTATAAACCGATAAAATTGTAAACTGACATAAAATTTGATAAATTTAATGTTTGTTTTATAAAACTCTTAGGCAATGTAAACTACAAGCATTTCCTTTTTATGGGAAAAATATCTTTTTTCTATTTTATTAAATTTCGTACTTTTAGAAAGCTACTGGATGTCTTTATAAGACTAACACACATTAATAGTTTTATCTGATACAAATGTATGAACTTCAAATGGTAACTTAAATTTAGGTAGTCTTAAAATAGATTTAAATGTACTAAAATGCTTTAAATTTACAAAGAGTTCTAAACAATACTCTTACTAACACAATTTCCTCTCCTTTTTCAGCAAATCAGTAAGAGAAGCAACCTTCAGAGAATAGCTTTAGATAAATTTATGATAATAGTTCACAACTCATAAGAAAGATCATAATTATAACACCTTGCTAGGGTCTGGCCACTACATAGTGGCTTATACACTTTTTGGTTCCAAAAGAAATCAACTTTTACCCATTAAATGCCTTATAAATTTAATTTATAGCCTTATAGACTCACACTTATCCATCTTGACACACAGTAGATTCTTCCCATAAACATTCAAACACCTATTGCAAATGAACTACATGTCCATTTATAAAGTTACTATACACCATAATATCATCAAGATATACCATCATGAATTCATCTATAAACTCATTTAATACATCGTTTATTAGATTATAAAACATGACAAAGGCATTGGTTAAGCCAAAGGATAGGGCCAAAAATCTATAGGCAATTGACCTAGTAACTCATATGGTTTTTGGTCGGTCCTCCTTTGCAATTTTGACATACCAATAACTTAGTCAAAGGTCCAACTTTGAAAAATTAAAGCATTGGTCTATCATTAAAATAAATTCATAGTGTGCCAATTGCCTTCTTTTAAAAGAGGACAAGAGTGCCTAAGGAGCTTTTAAGGGCTACATATACCCTACTTCTAACAGTTCTCCAAATTGTTTCGGCAAATCTTCTAATTACAATAGAGACATCCAATATCATGAACATGTAAAGGGAACAAAACTAGGTTCTAACTCAATTTGAAGATCAACTTCCCTCATTTGTGGTAATTCTTTAGACAATTAGATTGGGATTACATCTTTAGAGGCTTATAGTATAGCAACAATCTCATATGATAGTGCCATGATAAAATGCTTTCTTTCGCTTTAATCATGATAACAAGGAATATATTCTCCCCATTTTAAAAACCTTTTTCTACCATAATTATTGAGACAATATCAAATTTATGATTGTTACTATTGCTTTTACTGATAAGATTGCAACATCTAATAAAATAAAAGGTTTTGCTCCTCCATGAACATAATTCTACCCAACTATGGATATATCACTACCTTATGTTAAAGAATGAAGTATTATGTTAAAGATGACATTGAAATTAGCCAATGAGATTACCATCATGTTTGTCTAGTCAATTCGATATTCCACATTAGGTAAGCCATTCTACAAATATCCCTTACTTTTATATTTACCATTTTCAACTATTTAGTATTCTTGTTCACCTTCAATCCAATCTTGGAAACCAATTTGTTTCTTATTAATGTGTGAGTAAAACCAATATCAATCATCGTAGCAATATATGCACATTAACCATTAAATGAAAAAAAGAAGCATGGTTAGTGCTTACGTCACCCAAAATAAAGTTAAATAACTAGAGTGGATTCACCAACAATGTTGCATCACTCTCTATTTCATGTTCAGTCACTATAGTATTGGGTTTCTCCCATTTCGGACATTCAATGCAAAGTGAGGACCATTGAAAATTAAGAAACCAATATCCTTATTGTTTTTTTTTTTTGCCTATTAGACAAATCCCCATTTCCATTCACCTTGTCTTTCACTTTATCATTTTGTATCTATTTCCCCTCATGCTAGAGCTTGCCATTGTCATTCTTCTATTTATCCTTATACTTAGACTAATTTGAGGTGCCTATTAGTTCTTTATCTTTGTTCGAACACAAATCAACCAGTTGATCAATAACTATATCTTTGGCACATTTTTTATGCAATTCAATATATGCACAAGTTTGTAGCCCAAAAAAAGTAAATAATTTATCTTCTTGAAACATATTATAAGTATCCAACATCAACAAACTAAATGCCTTCACATAATTATGAACAATATCATCCTATCATAATTTTTGTAAAAATTCACGAACAACCCATAATGTATTATAGGAAAGGAATTGTTCCTTCAATTCATTCCATATATCAATTTGTTACCTCTTAGCATTCAAATCATCATTTGTCCAAGCTCTCCACCAATTTATATTTGGCATATTCTACCAAATACATGCTTGATAGTATGAGTTTATCACCTTCAAAAACTCTTGCAAAACAAAAGTACTATTACACATCTGAAGAAAATTGTTCGATGCCTTAGCATTGAGAGCACCATTAAAATACTTTGAATTACAAACTTTCAAGTGGGACAAATTTATATTACCCCTTAGGCCAAAAATGTTTTATAGAAGAATCAAGCTATATTTTAGCACATCCTTTCTCTAGTTACCATATCATAAATGTCATCTAAATGCTTATTGATACCATAAATAGCAATGTCAAGTTGATCTAGGCATGTAGTATAGCATGATCTTTCAAAATAGGACCTAAATCATACTTTAAATGAGCAAGTCTTTCTCGAATTGTCTCCAAGTTCTGCCCACCAACCATTATGCACCACAAATGGCTTCCATAATGATATGGTACCAATTGTCATATTAGTTATTTTGAGGCTAAAATTTGCATAAAATCCCACTGTGTCATAACCTAGTTCACACAATTTGACTCTCGGCGTCAATTTCACAAACACCTTAAAGGCATCTTTTTGTATAACACCTTTTATGCATTTCACAATTTTTAGGACAAATAATTATGTGAAACAATAAATAAGAAAAGTGAAACTTTTCTTAATATGGAAGATGTGAAATATAAATAATGTGAGGTTTAATGTAATATAGATGTTTTCTGCACACTTTGCACACACACGTACACACTCACACATATAACCAACAATTCTAAAAGTTACATGCAGTTACATCCCAAACTGTTAACAAATATATCTGATTTCTATAGGAGACTACACAATTAGTTAGTGATTATTATGTCTAGTACAAGCAAAGTGACTATTAAGAGAGGCAAATGAATGACGATTGTCATAATTGTCATAACTAAATTAACTATCATGTTAACTACCATTATATGACTCAATCTTAAAGTGACCGTGGTCACTCCTAAAACCTTCACCAAATTGTCCAATTTCGTTACTAAAATATATCACTAACATCTTCATTTTGTTGTTCAATAAAATAATACCTATTTATCTTGCTATTAAATTCATCTAAATGCACAAAAAGATTTCACAGTATATAAAAAAATCTATAAAATCAATAAAGGATTCGCTTGTTGTAAAACAATAACTTATTTGAAGCAAGAAACTACAATGTTCAAATTGAGAAATCACATCAATAATAGCATTAATAAAATCTTAATATATTTTAAGAAATATTATTGTTTTGTAAATCTCATTCATTTTATACAATCCTAATAAAAAGGGATTGGAGCAATAACTTTTATTTATAAGAATAATTTACATGTTAATAAAATCTAGATAGAATATATTGGTAAAATGTATTTTATACTCCTAGACAGACAAGGAACTATGTATCGTCGGGGAATAACCACCGGTTGATTTGTTTTGTATTCTATTTTTTTATCCTCTGTATTAAAAAAAAAAGAAGATATATGGAGTTAGTATTTCTTTTTGTACATAAATTATTAAGTCTATTAAAAACTTTTTTCCTTTTTAAATTTTATGTTATATAATCTTAATAAAAAAGAGGTTGGGATAATAATTTTTGTTTAGTAAACATTTTATTTATAAATATAATATATTACTAATAATTATTTATAGCTTAATTTTTTAGCTTTATGACTACTTAAAAAATTATAAAATGTCTTTTGATGAAAGATTACGATAATGATTAATGCCTATGCATTTAGTATTTAGATTGTTTAGAATTGGGATCATTCATATCCTAGTTAATATCGTAAAACAAAAAATTAAATTAAAAATAAATCAACTTTAAGAGGAAAATCTCATTTATGGCTCAGTTACATGCCTAAGAACCTTATAATGACTAAGTTATCACCCATTGAGAGAGTACTATATGATATCATTGCATCTTGTTATAACCTGAAGAACTCTCTGCTGGGATAACCATGGCAATAGCTACTTCTCTGTTATGTCTATTCGTTAAAACACTAGTGGCTGGGGTTTTTCTTCTTGGGCATAAACTTCTTGTTGCTTTATGCTACGACACCATAATAAAAAAAAGACAGTTAGTTGAAACACAAGGCCCGTATGCAGCTGGAAGCTAACTAAAATGTGCTCTTAAGCCACACACTGGCTCTGGCCCCTTTTAAGTAATAGTGAAAGCTTCTGAAGACTGTTTTCTGAAGCACACCCCATGTGAGCACGCTGCCCTAGCGAGGTTTTGGATGTAAATGGTAGGGACGATTTGGCTTGAAAGAGAGAATCGACCGGGTCAATAGTATACTACACAGTCAAAACATTGGAAATCTAACTCCTAATCTCCTGTCCTAACTCTCTCTGCCTGTAAAATACAAGGAAAGATTGCCAGGCACTTTTGATGAAAAAGATGGCATAGAAGTTAGTACTGCGCAGGTTTATATCTTTGTGGGGTACAACTCCACAACCCCTCTTACCTGTCAGATAATTTTTTTAGGCGCCAACCCACAATCATACTGGATTTGCCTCATCCACTTCTTTCTGTTCTCTTTCGGGCCACCATTATTTTCTTTGCGTTGTATTTTCGTACCTGACAAGACTTCCTGTTCCCGAAACTTTATAGAGCTTGCACACCGACCTCCTTTTATAGCATTGTTAATCTTCCAATTTCCTTTTTGCATATTCCTTTTACTGTTGTTAGGTTAATGACCAATAACAGAGCAAACAAGTACTAAAAGATCAGTCTTGCTTAACTGATAATGATGAAAAAGAATGGTCGAGGATACTTTGTAACAGACTTCTAACTTGCACTTGCCAATTGCTTGTGATTTTTGGGATTCTTGCAACTATTATCCGAGTTTCTTCTGGTCCACATGACTCTCCGCTCATCTGCTATCTAAACTTTGCTACAGTAATCTAAAATTTCAGACTCAATCGAAGATAAAAGGAAATGATTTCGGATATATAATCTAGTGGAGATAAATGGATTTGCATTGCATTTGAAAGAGATAGGAAAATGTGGAGGATAATAATTACCGACTCACCCCTACGGAAACTTGTCTCGTGTCGGTTGTGGACGAGTCTCTCAACTATCTAACGCCATTCACGTAGGGTTTAGGATTAACAAACATGCTTCCGTAAACCTCTGCAAGTTTTTCCTCTTTGGACACGCTTAGTCCTTCTCTATAAACATTCTTTCTTTGATATTATTGTACATTTGGACACTTCAGTTTCGCTTGCATGGGATCCCCATCACCCCCATGGCCACAGCTGCTCGAGCTAGCTAATCATCCACTTGCTTTTCTGACTGAATTTTACAGGGTGAGTAAAAGGAAAAGAGTCCCCTGAGCAGGCTATAAGTCTCCACCAAGAAAATGATGAACAAACGTGTTCTCAAATAACTGGTCCTTTGCCCTTGGGAGCCAAGCATTGAGCTGTCCGTTCCTTTTAAGAACAAAATATCCATAGTTTCCGGAGCAGTCGGCTGGATACGTGCATATCATTTGCATGTATGTTCTTAATTTCCGTTCCACCAACATAAAATCCTAACGACTTCTCAATGTCGGCCAATATACATGGTAACTAAAAAGGTAGCTGTCCCGTCTTTCCATTATTGATCACTAGTTAATAATGTTTTTACCTAACTCATTGAGCTACCTTACGTTGGCACCCGTTGATTATGTGCTGGGACAAGTGCATTGAAACAAAGTACTGCAGAATTCAATTAGTTTGGTGTGGGGTACTGATGTTGTTGCTGTTCTAACTCGTTAGTTGTTGTACATACATTTGGGACCTTCTGCGCATGCATGTGAACGTATGGAAGGTCTAAGCCAGTAAGTCTTCAAAGTTTTTATCCTTTCTTCAGATGGGAAATTAAGAGTATGTATAGTTATCGTGCGGCTGCAAGCTTTTCTTTTTTTTTATTTAATAAAAACATATTTAGTTGAGTTATTTTTTTATTTTTAGTTCTTCTAATTTTTATAACTTATGAAAATAATAAAAAAAATATTTTACGATAAATTTTAATTTTATAATTAAATTTAAACTTATTTTTGTTTTTTAAATTTTTAGAATATTTTTACAAAAATAAATAACAAATATTTAATTATAAACAATGGCATTAGTTTTAATAATTAAAATATATTAATAAATATCATTTATTAAATCGTTTACTTATTTATTTTAATAAAAATACAAACAATTTTATTAATATTTATTAATAATATTGTATAAGAGATTAAAATAAACTTATTTACTTAGTTAATCCATCAAATTAATTTATCTCTAAGTTTTATTTAAATTTAAATTATTATCAATAACAAAAGTATTTTATAAAATTCCTTTTCTTATATATTTCTTTTTCTCAAATAAATATATACATACATATGCACGTGTCTAATCCCATGTAAAGTCGTCGTTATAAATCTTAATCAATAGATATTAATTTTTATCATATTTCATTACTGGAATGGGCTGGAGTACATATCAGCTGGTTAAGTTGGCAATCCGCCCTGCCAATAGCCTCTAGTACTATAGTTTATTCAGTTTCGTAGTATTAAATTTTGAGCTTAAAAGTCACTTTTTTTAAAAGTGTAAAGAGTCACCTTCTTTGACCAAGAAGAATAACTGAAAACATCAAAACAAGGAAACAAACAAATGGAAGCATCATTATCGGATCGAAAACATCACACTGACAACAGGTCCAATCAGCATTTGATGGTAAGAAGGATAGGGGATTTCAATACATGAAGGAGATAAGGGTATGCCCTACAATTTTAAGGGCATAATAAAAAGATGGAAATTAGGCGCGGTGGCAACGTACTGCCACTTTTACAGGGTAATTGCTGCCTCTTTGAAGGACGGCGTCCCTAAAGTTGCGGGATGGAGGGGCGAGACAGATACTCGACGTCCCTTGCTCTGCTACACTTTCCGGCTGAATTTGGACCAAGTCCCCATGCAACCTCAAGTAAGTAAGGTAGGGGCCAACTTTCTCGTCTTCCATTTTCTTCTTTCAAACCAATTAAAAGGAGGAGTCTTTTGTTTCTTTTGTTTTTGTTTTTACTTTTCACTAGATTAATTAAATTTTATAGTAATCATTTAATTTGTAAAGAAGTTAGGTGAATTTGACAAACTAGCTTTATCCACTAATGGAAGACTTAAAAGCTAGATATAATCACGAATAAAACGTTTATAAGAAGGACAAAGGAAAAAAAAAAGTATAACTTAAACTTAAAAGTACAAAATAAACTCTAACATTTCACAACGGTTAACTTTAATTTTAATTTTTTCTACACGTTTAAAGCAAGTCATCAATGGATAATTTAGACCTCGATTGAACTCGATTAAATTTATCTTTTTAATTTTTTAAGATTAAAAATGATATCATTTTATCATAACTTTCGGACTTGTGATCGAGTCAAGCTAAACAACATGAGTTTGAGTCTAGCTCAAAACACGAAAAAATTTTTTAGAAAAAAGACTAGTCTTTAGACTTTAAATCAGGCCAAGTTGAACTTTTTTTTTATCCCAAACTCTATTATATCACGTGACATATTGAACCCTACTAATAAATTTATAAAAAATAAATTATGCATATTTGTTAGCATTACTTACAGGGTTATGTTGTTAATTAAAATACCTAATTTTCCTAATTAACTAACGAATATGTCAACAACAACAACACCCCATAAAAATCACACTGAAACGTAGAATCTTGGGAGATTTAGTAGTATGTAATCTTACTCCTAACTAATAAAGAGACTGTTTCTAAATAACCAACATGAATAAGTAAAAATAAAAAGGAAAATAAATAATAAATAAAAAGAAAATTAAAATTAAAATTAAAAACCAAAAAAGAAATTAAAATTAAAATAAATAGATAAACATAATAATACATAATACATAATACATAATACATAATGCATAATTACCACTTAGCTAACTACAATAGACAAGAGTTAAAAGATATAAGAGAATTACCTAAATTTTTTTATGAGGGATCTTCTACCTAAATCATAGTACGCTAAAATTTTCTATTATGGGTTATATATTCGATAAGTTTTAACATTATTATATCTATTTTTTATCACCTCCCACTAATTCTTCTTAAGCTTTCATATTTTTTTCTTACAATCTCGAAATACGATCCTGTCGTGTCTCTCATTAGTGCATCTAACTAACTAATATGTCAAAACCCTAAATTATTATCAAACGCCTAATTTCTACGAGACTTCTATTTCCCAGCTTCTGCCAATGAGACTCTCATTTTCTGTTTTGTTGAACCTGGACCGTGCATTTCTTTTTCCTATACCATACTAACTTGGGTGCTTGCATCTTCTTATTCCATTTCCTTTTGCTAGTAATCCAAGTTACTTGTTAATTATGCATGAAATGTACGTTTCTCATCATTCTTATTTTAATGTTTTTCAAAATTAATCGTGATCTTAACTGGAGAACTTGTGTTAAGATTGTACCTATTCAGTGTACACGCTCAAGTGACTTCCAAATTATTGTACTAGCTCTTGAACAAGCTTATCAAGAGTCACAACATCGCAACTTAAAGGTTAAGGGTGTGTTAGTCAGAACCTTCAAATCTTTTGGGGACTACAATGAGCCATGGTAAGTTGAATCTTCTTCCAAGTTTCATTATTTCAAAAAGGATTCATTAACATTTCTGATTTCTCACTTCTACACTGAAAAGTGATATTACACCTCATTAGATGCATGCTAATATCTATACTTTGCTACAACAAAAATCGTAAAAAGAACATATAAGGGAAATAGTATGCTAGCTTTAGAATTATTTGGGACCCCATAGAAAGAGACGTAAGCTTAGTATAGTCATTCAATGTTGTAAATATGTAGTGAGACAGGGAAAGATGTGCTTCAATTTCATCCTACCGACACCAGTCGTCTTTCCTAGCACAAAGTTTGATTAAGACATAATGTTTACCTATTTTCACCAGGTGATGAAATAAGTCGATAACAAAAGTAATTATATGGACCAACAAAATTTAAAGGTAAGCTAATAAATTTCCTATACACACGAATTAGTTGAGCATTTTAAAAAAGATTAAATTTGGTTTTTCAACTTCTATTAAAAATTTACTTAGCAAAGTAAATTTTATTTTTTATATAATAAAACATATTCCTTAATATACATGTTATCGTAATTAAAGGATTAATGGGGAAGTTAAGATATAATTTTTAAATATAAGATTTATTATATATATATATATATAAAAAGTTTCATTATTTAAAGGAATTTTCTTTGGTAATTGAACAATGTTTATTCTTTTTGTATATTTCTTGGGTTTTTTTTAAGATACAAAATATTTCAGTTTTAATTCTAAATTTCAAGTTAGATACAAAATGAGTAAGGTGAATATTAAAATCCATATACAAATGCTTATTACATGCATTCAAGTTTCTAAAGATGCACCTATTCCTGGAGATGTTAATTAACATGAGTTATACCAGATCATCTTGTCGACCAAAAACAAGAGCAGAGTATGAAGGGAAAATAAATTAAACATGTTAGTTGAGAATTAATAAAACCGAATGCCAGAGGAATTGGGATTGAGATCGCTTAGACGATCAATGATTGGAAATTAAGCTAAGAAAATTAAGCTAGCAAAGCATGTGAATTGTGGACAGTAACACTACATCGTCTCTTCCCCAAAGTTAATTTTCTGGTAGCACATAATCCAAAGCAAAGATTCGTGTCTTAAACAATTTGTCCGCACATACCCTATTTACTGTAACACGATAGTGCGATTTTCTGCTAAGTTTCTATCTTCATCAAAGAAAAAAACACTATTTTTTATAAGAAATATATTACTAATTATATGGTCATTAATTATTATTATTATTATTATTATTATTATTATTATTATTATTATTATTATTATTATTATTATTATTATTATTA
>JANZXP010000006.1:5185897-5216866 GCA_027576715.1 Erythroxylum flavicans
TATTATTATTATTATTATTATTATTATTATTATTATTATTATTATTATTATTATTATTATTATTATTATTATTACATAAGAAAAATATTAACAAAATATTTTTATTTATGGTATTGATAGTGATCAATACTCACTAATACTTTTTTTTCTATAATTCAAAGGCTATCTACTTAGGAATTAGGATATATACATGAAATGGTTTATATATATAATATTACCAATCTGGAAACTATATAGAATGAAAACAAAAGGCATTCCTATGAGATCTAGGAGCGGAAGGAGTAGATGTCTACTGATATTGTGAATTGAATCTATACAGCGCACTACTGATTATAAATGAAGGCTGATGATGGTAAAAGTTGTTCTTTTTATTTCCTTTTCATAGCTTGAACAGGATTGGTGGGAGTTAACGTTATCAGCCTAAAACTTGGATCTCGTTAGATTTAACCTTGGATTGGTGAAAGAAAGAAAAAAAATAAAGGAATTGATTGACTAATCCCGGGCCTGACGATAAACTTACTTGGAATTTGATGACATGAATATTAATCCATAATAAATAGCTGCAGTTCTGATCTGTACTTTGGCGGTCAAAGCAGAAGCAAGAATTAAGGTATGAAAGATGCAAGTCAGATAACCATATGCGAAGAGGACATGGAAGATTCAACAGTGATAGCGTAAGACACGACCAGATGTACACTTTTATTGTTTTCTTAGTAGTTGGTCTGACCCAGTTATCCAAGTTCAAGCAAAGCATGATCTTGGTTAAGGAATCAAAATGTTAACTAAGTTGAATGGTTGGAGGTGTGATTGAATTGGTTGGCTTTTGGATCTTGTGTCATGTCTTAATTTTTATATTCTAGCATGAAGGCGAGGCGAATTTTGCCAAGAGGATAGGCCTGGCTAGTGGCTGTCATGATTCTTTTGCTGGCGAGTAATTTGGAGGCAAAATTAATTAACTAACGTTGGGATTTTGTCTCAGCTTTTGGGAAAGAACAAGAGCTGGAATCTGTTGTTGGACTCTCCTTTCTCGTAAGCTGACACAATTAAAAGAAGTCTCTTTAGTTTTCTTTTAATTCTTTTTTTACTGTTTTGTTTTTCTGCAATGCTTTTCCATTTCTACTTGGATGCTCCGGTCAAACGTATGGCACGTGATTCAGTAATTAAAATAATTGTAAACATACCATATAATCAAGGATGTTTTCAATAGGCTGAAAGCCATTTTATACATATATAATTATTTATTTTAGGGTGAAAAGAGAATTTTAATTTATAAAATGAACACCAAGTAAATTGCTGCCACGTGTTTTTATTCTATTAGGTTACCCCATCGATTAAAGCAATAGGACAGTCTCATTTAATAAAAATTGTAAAAAATATACTTTAATTTTCGACTGCCTCTTTGGCATCAATTCCGATGTCAAATTAGATCCATCTTTCATAATTACGCATCAGGTGAAACTTAAAAATATATATTATTTTTGATTAAATAAATTTATTTCAATCTCTTAATAAAAATTATTTTATTTTATTAAAATAAACAATTTAAATTTTAACTTTTTATTTAAATTTAATATTTATTTTAATTATTAAATAAAATTTTTATTTAAAATTAATATTTTTGAAGATATTTTAGATTTAATTATATTTATTAATATATTTTCAATTAAGTTATTATATTTCCTAATTATTAAATTATTCATAATTTATATTAATGATTAAATTTAGTTAATTAAATATACAATATTAAATTTAATTATTCATAATTCTTACTAATAATTAATATATTAAATAATTTAATAATACATATTTAGTTAATAGAAAATTAGATTAAGGAAAACATAAACAACAAATAAAAATGACATCATTTTTGTTTTCGGAAAAAACCTAAATTAAAATCAAAAGCAAAAATTAAAAAAATCAAACAATCAGACTTGTTTAATAAATTTTCAAAATAAACACAAAAATTAAAAATATAAATATAAACAAATTCGTCTTTAAGTGAAAATAACTCTTTTACTCTTTTTTTCGAAATTAACTAATTCTATCATCCGTTGAAGTTGAAGGTAAGGTTGTGATTAGTGGTGTTCTTGGTCATTATCGTATGCTCCGAGTTTCCGTTTATCAAGTGTTTTGATTGGCCTACATACCAATCACCAAATCATAAAGGGTGCGGTTTCAGGTACGACCCCATGTACGGTACCTACTTGACACTTTCACGTCAGTTTCTCATTTCGCCGTGAATCCCACGCTCCTAATGCTGGCGTATGTCTAACAAAGCCCCACAAAAACTACCCGTGCCCTGAAACCAAGCACCCCCCTAAGTCTCAGTCAAACTCAGTCCACAGATACAAACACAACACTAACTACATAAAAAAACGTTGGTCAGAAGTAAGAACGATAGAAATGAAAAAGAAACTCCGCATTTAAATACAGTACTGCAGATACTAAAGTACATGCTAGAAACGAATCCAACCGGAACCCAGAACTCTTAAACCGGACTTTTTGGCAAAGTGATTGTTCTTCTTTCTTCCTCGCAACCTCTCTCTCTCTGTTTTGATACTGTGCTGGTCAAACCCCGTTTTGTTGTTCAAGTCATGCTTTTGGCGGTGAATAATGTGTATGGTACAGTTTCTACTGGATTTGATGTGCAAGTGTAGGCACAAAAGTGACAGAAATAAACATGGAAGGTGAATCTGTTCAGGGCCTCCTTTGTCAAGAGACTGATACTTGCTGCCTTGATGAAGGAGCCGGAGATGATGAGATTGCATTCATGGATCTTCCACAGAATGGTGACTACTCTAATAGGGAAGGGGACTTAGAAATGTTGATTGAAAGAGAAACCAGTTTTGGGTTTAAAGTGGATCAATCAGGGGTGTTTCAAAACTGGGTCAAATGTGCCCGCTTGGATGCTATCGAATGGATTCTTAAAGTCAGTGTCTTGTTGATTCTTCTCTTTTTCTTTTCTTTTTTTCCATCGAGTTCACCTATGGTTTAGAGTCTAAACCATTGTGAAGTTTAATTAGTTGCTTATTTTCCGGGGATTAATTAATGCAGAGTAGAGCAACCTTTGGATTTCGTTTACAAACAGCTTATTTGTCCATGCTTTACCTTGATAGATTCCTGTCAAGACGGTCTATTGATGTAAGATGCTGCTTGTTATGCTTTTCTTGAGTTTCTGTTTTATTACTTGTTACGTTTTTTTTTTTTTAATGTTATTTGATTTTCCTTTTTGTTCAATCGTTTTCAGGGTGAGAAATTGTGGGCAGTTAGATTATTGTCAGTGGCATGTCTTTCTTTGGCTGCAAAGATGGAGGAGATAAAGATACCATCTTTGTCAGAATTCCAGATCGACGACTATAATTTTGAGAACAAACTCATTCAACGAATGGAGCTGCTGGTATTAAGCACATTAGAATGGAAAATGATCTCTGTTACACCTTTCTCTTTTCTTCACTACTTCATCGTTAAATGCTGCAAGGACGAATCGCCATCAAAGCTGATGTTACGTAGGACTGTCGGATTTATCTTGACTCTAATGAGAGGTAGCCTTACGGTGAATTCTTGTTTGTCATGTCGGCAATGATTTTTTACATATTGATTCAACTGAATGAATGCAGAGATCAATTTGATAGATCATCGACCGTCTGCTATAGCAATTGCTGCCACCCTTGCAGCGTTAGATCAGGGTTTAACAAGGATGGAATTGGAGTGTAAGATGAATTCCATCCTCTGTTCTCATTTTCTCGAAATTGTAAGTTCGAAGCTTTGTTTGCTTGATCAGATTAAATGTTCAACTAACCAAAAAGAGTATAAACTGTGTTCAATGAATATCTACAGGAAGACGTGTTCAAGTGCTATGCTCTAATCGCAAGATTAGCAGCTGAAAATCTCAACTTGCCAAGGTCTGTGAGTTCGGTGGATATCCTGCCTACCCAACTCAAGCCAACGGATGTTTCCGGGAGTTCTTCGATTACTTCGGCTACTAGCGTTAAGAGAAAAGGGCTTGCTTCTGAAAATCCCGATCAAACTGAGAAAAGACTTCGATAGGAAATTCTTTATGATTCGTTAATTTCGTCGTATATTTGATTGTCAGTTCACGGATATGATTGGAGTTGGTTGAAAAAGGTCTCCAAAACGAGCAGCCAAAAGGAGAAAAGGAAAAGGGAAATAAAAAGCACAGACTTGAGTTCTATGTAAAAGCTGAGCTACAAGTGTAAGACCAGTGCCACTAATGTGGAAGAGAACAGACCAAAAGAGCTCTTGAAGGCTGCTAACTTTGGCAAAATACTCATATGCTTACTCATTCCATTCTTTTCAAGCTTTCTTTCTGCTTTTGCACTGCCTCTTGCGACCCTCCTTTTGATGGGATGCTTGGGATGCTTTCTTTGTGTATTTGAAAAGGTATTGATAGATATTATAAACTGAGGAAAACAGCAGGCTATGTTTGTGTGAGTGGGTAAATTCTATGCTAAATGATGCCCACCAAGGCTAAAAATCTAAAAAACAAAGAAAAAGGGTAAATGAGTTGGATTTGTTTGAATGTTTTGGGCAGAGAGGGGACTGCTTTAATCCCCAATGCGAATTTTTGTTGGCTAAAACACAAGTTGCTAAATGGTCTACAAACAAACCCAAGGCATTTTATGCTGACTCCAATAAAGTTTATATGTTGATTATAAAAATTCCTCTTGCCTTATGAACGGTCCTCTTCGCTGTCTTTATCCATTACCTACGCTAAAAATCAATTACTACTATCATTATCCTATATGAAAATCAGTAACTATTAATGATTCAAGTACATGTTCATATATCATATCGAGTGAAACTCAAGATACGGAGACATCAGATTGACGTCGCATAGGTGACCAACTTTTTCCCTGAGGACCAAGAAAGATCATTATCCTGCAGCCAATCCAGCAAAGTACTAAGTACGCTGATGTCGGTACCCTCAATACTACACAACTCCGATAGGGCTGGTCTGGTCAAGTGTATAGACAGACTGGAAGCAACACCATATCCACCTGTATTGGCCGTACGTTCTTGACCTAGCACATGCCTTGCTCTCTATCTGATGTTTTCAGGTGTTCAGAATCAAGTTTCAGTTAGCCCCATTTGATGCATTCATGGTTCAACTAAGCACTGAAATCTAATTTTAACATTTTCTAAATATTAAGATTATAATTATTCTCAAATGTTAAGATTAAAATTAACATGACCAAAAAGTTAAAAAATTGTTATTCGTGAAAAATGAAAAAATTTGTAATATAATAGAGTGAAATATTATTTAGTCAAAGAGTTTATAAAATAATATAGTATAAAGATGTTTATTATTTTTACATTTTATCCTAAACTTCAAAATCAGAAAATTTTTATTTTTATTGTTTAGAATAAAATGAGATGTAATATAAAAACTTCCTCTTTCATCATATTTCATTTCATTTTATTATAAACCCTACACATATTACATTTTATTCCATTTCATTATAAATCCACGTTTATATCCCACGTCAAAAGTAGGTCTCTTTTTTCTAAAAATATAAAAATATTAATAATCTTTTATTTTGTCTGTTGAAGTTCATCCGCCTCCCTCTCCTTCCCCACCATCGTCGTATTCCCACGGCCGCTGCCGCCATCGTCCTATAGAACTCCAGTCCCACGGTCGCCGCCGTCATCGCCGCCACCAAATTCATCTTCAGGATTATCTCAGGCAGTAATAGTGGGCATAGCCATTGGGGCAGTGGCGATTTTGGTAGTGCTGAGTTTGTTGTGTATTTTTTGCAGGAAGAAGAGACTCAAACGTGACGATGAAGCTGCCTACTATATGCCTCCACCTCCTCCTTCCTCACATAAAGATTTGATCTTTCGCGACCTAGTTGCATGTATTGATCTAGTTACATAACCTTTTTATTTTTCATAGTCAAAAGATTGGATTTTTGGCATTTTAGATTTGTCTTTTTTTGTGGGATTTCATTGACTAGAAGTGGTGTCGCTTGAATGGGAGTACTCTGCAGTTGAAATAGAAACGTTGTAGATTTGGAAAATGATCGTCTGGGCAGATGCGTTTCTAGTTTATGTTCCGTTTGTATGTAACACGTAGAATAAGCTTCAAACTGTGAAGTCAGGACATGTAAATTCTATAATGCTTTTGAACTTTAAACGATGCTGCATGACGATTGAAACTTGATTTTTTTTATTGACTTTGTTGAGTTACATGCACCTTTTGACTGCTAATGTGGATTTCAGCTTAGCAGCTCACTTTCTAGCAAATTGTTATCTGCTTGAATGTCAGATGACCCATATGTTGGTGGTGGCCGACAGCATCAGTAGTATTGGCAACAAAATACTCCTCACGTCCTGATGTTATATCAGCAATGCCAAAGCCCATTCCCCGACCAGCAGTTGCATCGAGACCGCAGAATCCTCCTGAACGGTGCCCGTCTCCACAACCACCACCTCCACAACCTTTCACGAGCAGCAGTGGTGGCTCCGGTTCCAATTATTCAGGGTCTGAATCCCACTTCCCCCAACTTCTCATGGCATTGCTTTGGGTTTCTCAAAGAGTACATTTACATATGAGGAATTAGCGATGGCAACAGATGGCTTCTCAAATGCAAATCTCCTCGGTCAAGGTGGTTTTGGGTATGTGCACAAAGGAGTCCTTCCGAACGGGAAGAGTGACCCTTTTGCCTACTAGTAATTATTGTAGGAACTTGTCTGGATAAAATATATGCTTCTTAAATGGATTCTTGACACACTCATATCACATGTTTTGGTTAACCTATCATGGCCATTCTATACTTGTTTCATTATTCAGAGTTCTTAATCAGATTCTAATAGTACATGTTACTGTGATTGACTCCTTTTTGCTATTTTCTTAACCCAGAAACTGTTAACAGCCATGTGAAATGGTCGACGATAGTCACCTACAGAAGAAAAGCCTAAAAGAGGTCTGACGGTAAACAAAGTAAAAGAATCCCCTACAAGGCTTCCAGGCGTTCGTCCTTTCCATTTTTTACGTACACTAATAAGTTGACAACCTTTTGACGCTTTAACTGGAGCTTATTGTGACAATGAAACACAACCATCCACGTGGGTAGCTGTAAGAAAAATGTACTAACGCCTGTTTTTACTATACAGTCACTATGGTAAAATGTAGCATCAAATGACGCTGAAACAGTCTTACAATTCAACGCAACCATACACATTTTTTCCCGGCAGCAGCGGCTCGGAGGAGCCAATTTAAAGTGCAGAAAAGATGTCTACTTTTTACGGTTGAGCACCAAACCTCAGCATGAAAGCGCGGGGAGAGAAACTAAAACTTGAATCTAAGCATATTAGCTTTATTAGTGAGAATCTAACAAAAAGTTTCGGGCCAAGTCTTGCTCTGGATAGGGTATTTAAGTACATTTGATATATCATCTCTCATCCATTCTTTTTCAGTTGGCATTTTTCACCCTTCAGCAAATTTAAACGGCCAACACAAAGCTTTTTCACATATCCCGTTCCCATGCCAAAGTTATTGCTACAGCAATAGAAATTTGGAAGAACAAAAAGAAAACTACCTGTCTCAGTTTTGAAACCTATATTCGAAACGAAAATTACAAGTTAATATCAATGTTTTGAAGAATCTTCTACTTCTAGTCATCATTTCATCTATCCCTATTTGAAGCCATCTTAACCCTCAAGTTGCCAGTGGTTCAAACAATTTTCATGGTCAGAAACTTCCATAGCAAAAACATCTATTATGTGGAACTCAATAACAAAATACGACGGATGCAGAGAATAACTCATTCACACATTCGCGGGTCAAATAACTCATTCACACACTCGTGGGTCACCAGTAAGCATGTACCTGCTACTTTCGCAGAAGGTTTCAGTTTGATCCCACAGGAATCATCTTTAGAACAGCTGCAATAGGCATGCCAAGCAAGCCAAGGAAGATGCTAACAAACCATTGCTTCAAACTGAGAGGAATTGTGTTTGCAAATTCGCCGAGGAACTCAACAATTATAATCTGAAAGATGCCAGTGCAAGTAAGTACGGCCACAAAAACATAATTCTTCAGTATTCCTTCGAACACATTAATCTTTTCCATCTCTCTGGAGCTTATCTCGTTAAAAACCTGAAGCATGAGGATGACAAGTTTAGAGTCAGCCATAGAACCCACATAAACTGGCAAAAATCCACAAATAATTGCTTTCATGAATTATTTGTAGTGTATAAAGCTAATATCATACTCCTAGAATAATTTATAATATTCTCTAATGTCCTGTACAAATTGACCTCACAAAAGCACTAGGAATCATGTAATATTCTGATGATCAAAATATCTAGCATATCCTTTTCACTTATAAGTAGGTAATTGCAAATGGGAAAGAGAAGATGTCACCTGACAGAAGACGAATGAGTTGAAAATGAGGGTGTTTAGAATCAAGTCGGAATCTGGGCCATCAAGATTAAAAACTGCCTTTCCTCTCGTCTGAAGATACCATATGACTAGAAATTGATACAAAGACTGACCCAGAATATTCCTCCACATGACATTACTGATGAAGTTCCCTTTCCTACCAAGAGGGGATCTCTTCATCAAATCATCATTAGGAGGTTCTGTGGCCAATGCCAATGCTCCTAGAGTGTCCATGATCATGTTGACCCACAGAAGTTGAACAGCTGTCAGGGGAGCATTTCCTGGGAGAATGTTGTGCCAGAAACAGATGAGAAACAGGTCACAACCTGAAAATAGGACAAGCCATGATAGCAAATGAAAACATGAACTCGAGCTTGACTTACCTGTCAAACAGGCAGAAGAAAAGTTGACAATCAGAGCTACCACATTGACTGTCAGTTGGAACTGAACAAACTTCTGGATGTTTACATAAACTGAACGTCCCCATTTAGCCACAGTTGCAATTGTGGAGAAGTTATCATCTAGAATTATGACATCGGCACTCTCTTTGGCCACCTGCAAAACCAAGAACATGCTTTCAAAACCACCACAAGTTTGGAGCACTACTGTGCCAATAGGCACTTCTTAAGCTACATGTTAAAGAATAAAATGCCCATGCTTGTGCTATTATGGAAATGCACTGCTTATGAGTAAAATAAATAGTTGTGTAAACTACTATAATGTTGCTATTCTCAACAGTCCCTCGTCTGAAACACTGTGGCCAGAAACACAGGTAGATTGGATGCAACAAACCTCAGTTCCAGCAATTCCCATTGCAAGCCCAATATCTGCTTCATGAAGTGCTGGAGCATCATTTGTACCATCACCAGTTACTGCAACAACTTCACCAAATGTTCCACGTAGGTGTTTCACAAGGGTATGCTTATCCATTGGTGATGATCGAGCCATTACCTACACATTTTGCAAAAACCAAATACTATTTCCACCATTTGAAAGTCATGAACAAATCACACAGAACCAAATCTTAGACAATTATAAAAAATGGAATTCCTCATCTTTTGAAGAATTGAACTTATAATGTTTTGGAGAAGAAAAATGTTGGAAATGTTAACTTAATTATTGATGTTGCTGCAGAAAGTTTAATTAAAAATCATAAGCAAACCTCGTTTTACAGCTTTGGCGAAGAAAAGGATATTCAACATGCATTTCTCCGAAGTTAAAAGAACAAACCATTTTTATGACAAACCATTTTTAAGAATTTTGCATAAAGGAGCTCGAGTCACAAGGCCTCTAATAGAAGTTAAATGGAGGACACCACAACAAACAGGTCCGAAGCATGACCTTTCTGTAGAAATCAATTCAAGGACAATTGGGGAAGTCTCTCATCAAACAAATGAATAAATCACATGCTTGCATAACACATAAATCACATGCTTAGATCTTATAATATGAAAAGATACCTAGCAACAGCATCCTATGTTATCCCAACACAATGCAACGGAACATTAACTGACCTGAAGTTTGGGAACAAGTTCTCGCAACTCCTCATCACTCTTTTCCCGGAAATCAGGTCCTTCAATTGCTATGCCCTTGTCTGTCAATATTCCACATTCTCTGGCAATGGCCTTTGCAGTGGTTATGTTGTCTCCGGTGACCATCCTAACGATAATACCAGCTGATCTACAGATTGCAACAGATTCCTTGACACCAGGGCGTACTGGATCCTTGATACCGACAATACCTATACAAGTGTATCCTTTAAGAGGAATTGTGCTATCAGCAAAGAAATCAGCTCCAACATCCATGAATGCAATGCAAAGAGTTCGAAGAGCTTCACTAGCAAACTGCTCAATAGTATCCTTCAAATGCTTGATTGATGATTCCTCAAGGGGAACAACCTCGCCTTTTGAGTTGATAAATTTGTCACAAGCGGCTAAAATTATCTCAGAAGCACCCTTAGAATGAGCCCTAAAACCTCCACCTGGAAGTTTTAGAACTACCCCCATTCGTTTTTTGGTAGAATTGAATGGTTCAACCTTGACAATTTCTGATTTTTGTCGCTCTTCCTGGAAATTTCCGCCCAGTTGAAGCCCAAATTCTAGAAGAGCAGCTTCTGTGGGAGTTCCAAGTATCTCAGTTTTGTTGTCCTTATTAATGACAACTTCTCCTCCAGTGTTGGTAAATAATGATTCAAGTAAAATTCTTAGAGCTGAATCAGGAATTGCAGAGATCTTGGAGGCGCTTACTTCCTCGACTTCTCCACAAATGCATGTTTTTACAACAGTCATGTGGTTAGTGGTTAGTGTACCAGTTTTGTCACTACAAATGGTCGTGGCAGACCCCATTGTCTCGCAAGCAGCAAGATGGCGGACAAGTGCCATGTCTTTCATCATTTTTTTCATGGCAAAAGCGAGACTCAAGGTTACAGCTAAAGGCAATCCCTCAGGAACTGCAACAACAACAATTGTAACAGCGACAGCAAAATATTCCAACATTTCCCTAGCATCATCTCCAGACCATGTCCAGTGAGTTCCTTCTTGGAGCTTGCGAGTAACTAGTCCTTGCACCAGGACAGAAAATGTTACTACAGCAAAAAATAAGCCTATCTTCCCTATGATGTTAGCTACTCCATTCAATTTCACCTGCAATGGGGTCTCGTCATCTCCTCCTTCACTAAGAGTAGCCATTAATTTACCCCATTGAGTCCGCATTCCAACAGTTGTCACAAGCATTTTGCATGATCCATCCTGAACTTTGGTCCCAGAGAGTAGAAAAGGGCTTGCAGCATTCACATTGACAGGCTCACTCTCTCCTGTTAAACTGGATGCATTTATTAAAACTGAAAAGCCTGAAATGAATAGACCATCAGCTGGAACCTGATCTCCAATAGAAAGATGCACAATGTCTCCTGGAAGTAAATCATATATCGAGATCTTCTGTCTCAAACCATTCCTGGTAGCTTGCACTGTTATCTTTTTCTTCTCCCTGTCTAAATCTCTGAACTGCAGAGATTGCCTATAATCACTCGTGGCAGTGACAAACACAACAAGCAGAATACTTGCAACAATTCCAAGTCCATCATGTGCACCTTTAGGCCAACCTTCCATAATAATCCCAACAACGAGGGACACAAAAGCACAAATACCAAGTATCATGAGAGTAGTGTCTTGTAGGGCTTCCCATAAAAAAATCCAGAAGCCCCGAGGCGGGCTCTCAGTGAATTTATTAATTCCATAAATTTCTTTCCTTTTATTCAGTAAATTCTCAGAAGTAAAAATACCATCAGTGAGTGATGTGGAGAGCTTTTCAGAGATACCCTTAACCCCACCATGGATTCTCAGTTTCTTAAGATCATATCGTTCAACAATGGATCCCAATTCTTCAGCACATATTTCAAAACCAGCCGCCTTGACCTCCTCGGGTGGGTCGTAGTCGCTACCTATAGACATGCAGGGGAAGAGTCAAAATAGAAAATAGAACTTCAATACGACACTAACGATTTTAGAAGAGTACGGGATGTTTACCTTGGATAAATTGGAGTGCAGCCTTTGTAACTAAAAAAGCAAGTCTAAGGCTCTCCTGCAATGGAAAAATTTTTAAAGAAAGGTCAGGAAAAAATATGTTAAGACATGAAAATTATATCTGGGTCATTTCCAACATAATCTTTATTTTGTCCTGAGCACATTCAGGCCTACCCAACGATTTATCTTAATCTGTCACCCACATCACAGTAAGTAACAATGCAGTCAAAGAAATTGTGTCTGCACTTCATGAGGGCTATCTTCAACAAAAGAAGAGTCGGCCCTCACCATTAGAGAACCATCTACTGTATTTCCAAATAGGCAACCACTGTCCATCCCAAATCTTTACACCCTTCAACATTCACAGGCATATTAGAAATCCATTGATGAAGAATCTTGATGGTTGGGAAACTAAAACTTGCAACTTCAGAAGCAGCAACCAACGTCATGCAAAAGCAATACACATCTAGTAATCGAAAACTCGGTCTTAACAAATGAAGAAAGTCGATTAAAAAAGTTGTATTTTCAATATGTCTATGCATCCTGATTTAGTACGTTTGTTCCAACGGAGCATAAACAGAAGATCTAGGTAGAACAGAGAGAGAGAGAGAGAGACCAAATTGGAGCGACGAAGGGCCTGAGCCTCAAAACGTTTGGAAAGATTAGCAGTGAAACGGAAGCGACGTTTAGGATTCTTGACCAACCAACAGAGCTTTCTCCATCTCTGCAACGCCTCCTCTGATGAGTTCTTTGGCTTCACATCAAAGTTCTCATTTAAATATTGCTCCATCACCCCAACTCCAATATCCCAGATTTCTTGTTTCTTCTTCTATCTTCTATCTTCTATCTTCTTATAGCAAAAAACAGAATATACCTAAACCTCAACCTTACCTCCTCCACGCACAAAACACGTTCACCCTCCGAAAACCACTACAGTAGACTAGTTCTGGAAAAAAAGAAAGAAGAAAGAACACAAAGCAAAATGTTCTGCTAAGCTTTATTCCGCTGTCCTAAAGCAACCCTTTTTCTTCTTCTTTAATCTATATAAAGCGAACAAAGACCTTAGCTTAACCTCGTAGTTACCAACTTGTATTTCTCCTTTGAGAAAGGAACGCTGCAAGGTACGGGAAGCTTAGCTCCAAGACACCAACGTATACCGAAGCCCAAAACTGCAAACCCAAGTCGTTGACCATCGCATTTTAATTGCCTGCGAAAGAAGATCCCGCACATAATGTACACTTTCTTTAATTTATTCTTTCCGCGTGAAATGAAATGAAACCGCGTGAAATGAATTTGATATTGTCCTACTCGAGTAACATCAGTGGTTGTTGTGTTGCAATCTTATTTGACATTGCATGTCCGGTTACGTCTGGTCAGGCATGAGGCATGAGGTATGAGGTATCCCAAAAAGTGTGCGTGGATCCCACTCACGTTCTTTTACTGGCTTATATACTTTGGTTCCAACGTCGTCGTTGCAGGCCACGAGACGGGGATTTGGTCGGTTGTCTGCTCTTTCGGATTTGATGGGTATGGATCAAAGCAGAGATTGCGATTAATTTAAGTGCTTTGGGATGATCTTTATGTTAATTGATTGCTACTGTTTTTGCTATGAATAGAAGAGAGTCACGTGGGTGAGATCATGCTGCACTTTTTTACAGTAGATAATAGATTAGGTTACATTGAAGAATGAAGATGCTCGAAGCCATGATCCTTTTATAATAACAAATCTTAATAAATGGGAGTTTTAGATTCTCTTGGAGCTATTGCAATGGGCCCATGCTACCATCTGTAATATGGTCCAGCCCAACTAACATGGCATTCTCTCAAACATAGGCCGGCTGTAATCAAACTAATGGATCAATTTAGCCCATTTTCCATTAATTGATTGATGCAAGTCCAATGCTAGATCCCTTTTCGAATCAACATCGGGGCCTTTTGTATCTACTACAGAAGTTATACTCGGCCACTATTTTGAACACCGGATGTTAGATTAGAGTATGACACTTTGACAGGCCTAGAAGCAATAACTTGACGTAACTAAGAGATACGTAGTAGTCAACAGGAACTAGATTACACATAATGGAAACCCCACTAAAATGTTTCACGACAGATATTAATAATAATTTGTACACACGCGTGCCATGAAAATCTAATGCAAGTCCTTCAATCCCGTATCCTATCTTATAGGTTTTTTTTCGATTCTTCACTTATGTTTTCTTTTTGGAGCTACTGCACACCTTTTTCAGGATTCGACACTTTCTGGCATGTAAATCAGGAAGATATCAGATTGCCACGGGAGTTGTCTACATTAAGGGTATGAAAATATAAGGAAAATTGTTTAAAGTTACGTGGCCCCAACTCGATGTCCACAAACTCTGTTGCTGTTTCTTTCTCATGCTTCTCGCCATCGTTTTGGATGAAGACGGAAGTCGCATGTTGGAGACTTCCAAGCTTCATGGAGCTCGAGCGCACCTTTCGGATGTTGTTGTTGTTGTTGCAAGAAGAACAACTCCAATGATAGAAAATAAATCATCAAACCATTTTAAAAAGGTTGAATTGCGTTGGTTGGTGAACGGGAGGAAGTTTTTGATAACTTATCCAGAGTGTGTCAAATCAAAGACAATGGAAGGTAAAACACACAAGTCACATTATATCAAAGGAGCCCACATGGAGTGACATTAGCACGCGTGAACTGTAAAGGGTTAATATCGTGGCTATTTGTCTACCTATATCTTGAGGAATCAAATAAAAAGTTCGAGACGTGTCAAAAAAAGAGTGAATGGTAGAAGATAACGTGTACATGATTTCTACGCGAATGATTTCATGGAAATTCGCTGAGTAATAATATTCCAGGTCTCTTCCTTCCCCAGTTTCTTCCCCCTTATGCAACACCTTGGACTCCAATATAAAAGCTGTTATATGTTCTAATGGTGATTCAGTAACTAATAGCCAGTGCTTAACATAATTCGAGATCAAGTACTGCGTATAGATAAAGAACCTAATGAGCTTCTTGTATCCTTGTATATCTTTAGTTTTCTTACGGTGAAGCCAGAAATTAATATAATAAAACAACGTTCTTTTCCTTGCAAAACCACATCACAAACACTTTCTTTTCTCTTGGTGCATTATCTTCTATGTTTCACTTCCTAGAATGGAAGAACTCGTGGGATTGGCTGGAAAAGAAATTTGAGAAAATGTATGCTACTGGAGGAGATGCACATGTTTCATGTACATTGAAGATGAGGAAATATAGCTAAATGCAAAATGGACCAGCTTGGTCACTCTCGACGAAGAATTCTAGGATAGTTCTTAGATGCAATTGAGAACAACTTGCAAAAAAATTATATTAAGTAGTTCACCAACCACAAAAGTTTATGGGAACAAGCTTGATTGACGAAGACGATGGAGATTAAACAAATTAAAAGGCGGCGCGGAGTATCAAATCCGGGAAACATGCCAAACCTTCTTCATTTTTGTGACATTGGTTCTTCTTTCTTTCACAAATATTTGGTTATCTAGTCATGCCCGTGCTCTATCATCAAAATTCTCTAGGGCATGCAATAAAACTAGATAACCAAATAACTCTTTATCTGGTTGAGGATATTAAACTGACTTAGCTTTTTCCAATTTTCACATCATATTAGTCATATATATATATATATATGATCAATCCCCAAAAACCAAAGTTCTAATCTCAAGTCCCTAAAGGGGTGGATCAACCGATCACAGGAGCACTTCAAGTGTCCCTCACTCACTTCTAATAAGGATTCTGCGTAATATCAGTTGTGATTCATTTAAAACTTGCAATGTTGGTTGATCACATAATAAAAAATGTTGAACTTTTTAATATTAATTTGTTGAAATTTATTATTTAATTTTAAGTTACTGGATATAATTTATTCAGAATATAGTTTATGAATTATGAAAAATAACTATCATGAATTTTATTGACATAAAAATAAAAATAAAAAGGTTTATAAATGTAAAAAGAAGTTGTAACATCAAATAATTCATTAGATATAAGCATCAAGTGGGATTCACTAGTTAATCACATCATTTCTGAAAATTGTGAAGATTGTCACCAGGGGTTTGTGGAATCGCTTTCCACACCGGCCAACCTTTTCATTCTTGATTAAACATGAAAAGACGAGCTACCGCAGTCCCATTAAGAACAAACCCCATCTCAACTTCCATTGGATGCATCTTAGTGATACCTAATCGAATTTACAGGAGGTAGTCACGTATCAAAATAATTCAAAGTATTGTACGTTGATCTTTCTCAATCTTTTCCTATTCGGCTATCCCATTCTAACCCAGACAAAAGTTGAGAATATCAGTAGATTCTAAGCTACATAGCAGAGGAAAGAATAAATGAAAATGTATACAATAAACACACCGGATAAGCTCATTGAATCATAAAATCAACTAAAGGGGTCTACAAAAACTGCCCTACACAAGATTGTACGAACCATAACTCGCCCATCGGCATCCTTTCTCTTTCATAGTGTCCCTCTTTGCTGTCATTTTTTGCACAAAATGCCTATGTTGGGCACAAGGGACCCATGCCTCAGTGCCTAGCTATCTATCGGCCAGTTTCCTAATTTGTGCATCGCTTTATCTGACTTGGTGTGATGCCTATACAGTTCTAGCTTACCCTGTCTAAAGGACATACGAAGTTGGATTGGCTATTGTTTTTGATGGTTGCCTTTGTCTGCTCATATTTTGGCTCACTTTCCATGGTCCCCCCCCTAATTAAGGTTCTATCACCAAAACTGGTGGTGAAAACTGAGAGAGGCTATGACAGTATATATAACAATGCAGTTCAGTTCAATACCGTGCCCGCATTTTAAGGATAGGGGTTTTTGCCCTTTCTTTTCCTCTTTTTTTCACACGATATACAAATTAAGTTTGTATTGATTTAGTAAGAGATGACATAACGCAGCAATGGCGAACGATTTTTTACGCCTTGTGGGTGGATACATGCCTCTACCCATTGTATTCTGCCGACTGACAACTTTATTCATTTGTAGGTATCACTTGATGCTTCTTTTTATCTTTTCTGGCGGGGACCAATTTTCCAAAGTAGTTACCAGAATAGTATAAATGAAAATCGTGAAAGAAACTAAAGCACACGCACTTAGTTTTCCAGGTCATGATTAAGGGCACAGATTTGTCAAGAAAAGGACGTCGATATAGATGTTGGATAAGGTACAGAGCTTCAAAGAAAAAGCAACCAGAGAGGGAGCGTTAATTTTGCTTGGCATGGCCAATCCCCGTCAAAGAGCTTCAATTCTGTGACTAGTGATTGAGTCGGATGCGGCTACAAGAAAAAGATGTTATATCTTTTAGGAATGAAGGCTACGCCCATTGAATCGGATTCTCATTTATGGGATATCTTCGCGTTCATGCAAGGAAATGATTAAATGCAACTCCTCTGGATTATACAGTTTCACAGTTTGACGATCTGATCTTAAATGAAAGCTACATAAGAAGAAAAGCTAAGCTAATGATTCCTGGCAGGGACAGGAACTACCCTTTAATGATGGTTGCATTCTGACTCTGCTTAGGAATGTGTTTGATCAACTTTGTCATCGTTTTAGCGCCATCTTCGACGTCAGCGATACCCTCCCTACTATCCCTGCATAATCCTCCAAAAACAGCCCTCTTAAATTTTCGCCAGTTAAAGCCGTCTGCCTCTACTTTAACATAATTACATGTAGCCCTATAAACTTCGCATGCATGTTAAACAGTCCTGGCTATATATACTGTTGCTAATCCGATGAATAACTTATTCTAAATACTTGATTTACAATTAGATATATGAAAAATAGTGATTGCAAGTTCTTCAACAAAAACGATATATTAAGTTATGACCATTATGGTTTTTACTTGACTACTTCATTAACTTGGAAATTTAACCTCGTAGCTTTTGTAATTACTCCCATGATGAATCTTGCTTGATCGCATATACAAATCTGTGCAGTACATTCACTGGCCATTTGGAGCACTTTCTGTCCATGCCAATTAGCACAACTAATGTTGCTTAGGTGAATCAATTTCTGACCGGCCGGTGAAATCCTAAATCCAAGAAGGTGGTGTTCCTGCTATTTTTTCTGTCCTTTCTTTTTCCTTTAACCCAGTTACGTACCTACCTTCCATTTCTTATAATAATGGAAATCGATATCCAAAATGTCTAGTCTGTAAAGGGATGTAGAATCATAGAAAAGGGATTGACAATCAATGGCATTCTTAAGTCCACAACCCTAATTTATATCAACATTTGGCAACATTAGAGGAAAAAGACTATTAATTCTATGTATTAAACTACAAGCTCATGTTTGGCATTAATATATATGCATATAGATGTTGATACTATGGATTACAACTTTAGACTTCGTTTAAATTAGTGGATAACAGGCATCTAATACATAAAATATTGTACATTTGATAAAACATCCTAACATATTCAAAAGTCAAAATTTCTGTCGTTATTGGAGATTACGAATGTGTTTGGCAAATAACTGATAAACTATTTTTTAACTTATTGATCATCTTAATCGATGTTTTTAGTGTATAACTTATTGATTAGCTTACTTAATTTTAATAAGTTGATTTTTAAAAATTTTATAAGAAGAATTTTTGAAATTAGTTGTTTGCCTAATAATAGTATTACTCTTTACTTTAATCTTATAAATTTTTAAAGTAATATCCTCGTAAGTTATTTTATACTTAAACAATAATTTTATTAAATATTTTAATATATAATTAATATTATCTACTAATTAAATCAATTAATATACTTAACTACTAGCTAATAATTAATATTAAATAATACAATTAATTGATTGTCAAACATGTCATATATGAACCTCACAAAAATGTATAATTGACCCACAAATCAAATGCTGTCTCTTTCATTTTTCTGAATAAAAAAAGGAAGAAGAAAGAAGTCGACATCTCTCTCTCTAGGTCAAGGAAAGCCACAACCACAACTAAATACAAGAAATATACTCCGTCTGCCAATATAAATAGCACCACAAATAAGCACTTAAAAATCACCTACTCAGCCACTATTATTGTACTCAACACACACACACGCATCCGTCTCCTTGTATCAATTGCAAGCTTCCTGCCTCTTCTTACACTTCTCTGCTTTTTTCACACTTACTTCATGGGGACTAGCATCCTTGATGCTCTAAACGTCCGAGTTGTTGGTTCCGGTGACGTAATTCTGGTCTTTGCTCATGGGTTCGGTACTGACCAGTCGGCGTGGCAGCGAATCCTCCCCTTTTTCACTCAACACTACCGAATAGTCCTTTATGATTTGGTTTGTGCCGGCAGTGTCAATCCTGATTACTTCAATTTCAGTAGGTACACAAGTCTCGATGCTTACGTTGACGACTTGCTTAACATTCTGGACACCTTAGGCGTCGATCGTTGTGCCTATGTTGGACATTCTGTCTCCGCCATGATCGGTCTTGTCGCCTCCATTCGCCGACCTCACCTATTCTCCAAACTCATACTCATCGGAGCATCACCTAGGTAATTGTGACACTTGACTTTTAAATTATGAAACTTTCCTTCTGGGTCATTATGTCAATTTTGATGTCGTCGAGAAAAAGTTTGGAACTTGACCTGAAATTGGTTCAAAACAGGTTCCTGAACGATGAAGATTACCACGGAGGGTTCGAGCAAGCGGAAATTCATCAAGTTTTCGCAGCAATGCAGGCCAACTACGAAGCATGGGTCAATGGTTTTGCACCTCTCGCCGTTGGCGCAGACGTCCCAACGGCAGTGATGGAATTCAGCCGGACCCTTTTCAATATGAGACCAGATATTACTTTATATGTATCGAAAACCGTGTTTAACTCTGATCTAAGAGGTATACTAGGTTTGGTGAGAGTTCCATGTCATATAATCCAGACCTCGAGGGATGTGTCCATACCTGCGTCGGTGGCAGATTATCTGAAGACCCATTTGGGTGGTCGGACCACCGTGGAGGTGTTGAGGACGGAAGGTCACTTGCCTCACTTGAGCGCGCCGGCACTTTTGGGACCAGCTCTCGGGCGAGCACTTTTGCTGTGAGGGTTCAATTTGGTTAATACGGGAAGCTATTAAGTGGGGTCCACAAACGGAACTTGTAATAACGGAACCAGGTGTTGACACCTGGCGAATAACTTGTGGACTGTCAGGCGTTTGTTTGGATTTTGTGTACATCATCTGTCCTGTTTCTGCTAAGAAAGGGATAAGAGGTACCCTCCAACATGATACGACGTGTCGTAATTCTTGTCTTTTTCCCTTCCCTTGTTGCCTTTCAACTTTTGTGATGCTACTCTTAAGTTGTACTTCTGCTGTGTACGTTAATTTCCAGATTTTAGCGCCAGGGCCAGATAGAAGCCCTTGCATTTTTTGAATTTATTTTGCTTACGGGAGATGGACACAGAAAGAGTAAGAGGTCTCATTGTTTGGATGCAAATAGGCAAACACATAGCGGAGTGGACCGCTCCCTTATAAGCCTCACCATCCATCTCAAACTTCTATAATAGAAGTCCAAATCCAACAGAGTCTAATAAAAGCCCAATCTTTTTGGATGGAAGAAAATCTAATCCCTTTAAATTTTATTAAAATTTACCTCTCTTCCCGTCCGGAACACTTTTAAAATTCAGTTTACCTTTTCTTTACTAATAAGGAGAGATACATCACCTACAATAAATTTTCATTTTTCCGTATTTATTAATGATCCAAAGACAAGTTATATAATTATTGTTTTTATAATTTTCTATTTTAGTAATTTTTTAGTTAATTAAAATATGAAATGTTAAATAGTTGGAAACTATAATTTAAACAGAGAGAATTAAACTAAACTGGAAAGGAGCTCAAATTGAGGTTTAACCTTCATCAAATTAATTTATTCCCCTTCATTTAAAATCATATGATTCTTTTATTAATTTAAATGGGAAAAAACAATTTAAGGAACCAAATATGCACATCATTTTTAATATAAAACAAGCGTTGAGTTATACGTAATTCTATATAATTACGCAAACCTTATACATTTTTTATAGACTCAAAAACTCATATATGAATTTTTAATATTCTTTTATCACAACTGATTTGAATCAAGGTCCAACCTTCATTGAATTAGTTTCCCGACCAGACCTGGCTAATAAGGGCCCGAGCTCGGCCTAAGACTCGATCGGGCTCGAGTCAATAGACCCAAACCCGAGCTAGAGTCGGCCTAAGACTCGATGGGTCCGAGTCAGCAAGCTTGAGCTTAGGCCAGACTCAACCTGATCTATTTTTTATTTTAAAATATCAAAACAACGTCATTTTTTTAATAAAATGACGTTATTTTGTATATAAATGTCAGGCTTCAAGGCTAGCCTCATTTCTTAGAAAATTAAACCTAAGGCCCAGTTGGGTCGGGACTGACCGGGTCAAGTTTAGCCCCATTTGCTATCCCTACCATGCATGTGTTTCATTAATTTGTGGGTACCCATGACTCAAATTTTCTTAGGCTTTAATGTCAATTTGCTTCTTCTTTTTATAAGTGAATCTAACCATATTTACATCAAATTATTCACCGAACCATAAGTGCACCAAACACGTTTGACTCAAGCTTATTTATATTACAATACTGTTAGACATTTTTGCCCCTAAGGGCAATTTTGTCATTTTCCTATAAAGTGAACAGTTATTAATTGTAATTTTGACTTTTCAATAAATTATCGATTAAATTACATAATTTGATCCAGATGAGGGTAATAAAGTGGCCCAATAAATGATCCAAATTAATGGGTCGAAATTCGGATAGAAAATTGATCCCTTTTAGTATGGACCTGGTCCATATCAGTCTTGTGATGGAGAACCCGATATGAAAGTTATATAAATAGGTTATGATCTCGTGCAGTTGCTCATATCAATCTTAAGCATAAGGTTCTCTGACCCGTTTAGAGAGCTTACGTATTAAGAAAATTGTAGAAAGACATAAACCTCGTGTTGGTAAATACTTTCCGTAAAGGTCCCGGGAGATTCGTGATCATTTGGAGCTCGACATCAGAATCAGAGATGGAACCGAACTCAGGTATTCTGCATTTCCTTCTTTTTTAACCCTTTCATGTATGATCCTGGGTATGTAATAAGGTTTGTACTACGTCCATACATGTGGTATTAGAGCGGTTACGTGATCGAGTTGTCGAAAACGAAGGTTTTTTGATTTTTCATCTCATATGGTTTTCCTCAGTTTTTGATTTGTTTTTCAGTTTTTTTACGTATATAATTACGTAAAAGTGGTATACATAAGGCTAGCTATGAAAAACGAATAGAAAACAGGCCGAATGGAGCGAAAAATCACACTCCGGGACCCTGAAAATTGTCTCTGGCATTAGAGGGAGGAGCAGTATTGTGCACGCGCCTAACGCAGCTACAGTAGCTGTGGGTAGCAGCGTAACCGCACGCGCAAATCAGACACCGACACGTCGCTCCAGAGAGTGATGGACATATGTCACGCGTGCGCCACACGAGCTGTCCGCGACCTGCGACCTGCGACCTGCACTCCCACGTGCGTGGGATGGCAGGCACGTGCCACCCACGCGCCACATCCATCCATACACGTGGCACACCAGATTCGAGACATGTGGCGACGCGGTGCACATATGCACATGGAGGGGTGTGCAACATACGCACTAAACGCCTCTGACCCGCGTCGGCCTGCTGCACTCATGCCTCCGGGCTCACGCAGCTGACGTGTCCCGCCACGTCAGCCGGTTGACATCATACCGTACGGACTATAGTACAAAGAAAAGGAAATTTTCATAAATTCCCATAAAAGCTATCTCGGGTATTTTTGGGTCAATTTTTAGGTAGAGGAATTTTTTTAAAGTGATTTTCTAATTTTTTTGGATTTATTATATTGGTAAATGGATTCCAGAAAAGTTTTAAAAGTTTTTTAAAGCCGATTTTGAGTGCATTTTCATACTCCAAACTACACATAAGGGAAACACTTAAAGTTTTATGTCTCGTATAATAGGTTCGGTATTCGGAAAAGTAAGATAGACACTCTCATTGAGAATTTTTAAATAAAAGTCTCAAATGAAGTTTAAAGACGATATTTTCAGTTTTTGTATGTGATTATTTTATTATGGATTTGATTTTTGCATTTATAATTAATTTTCACATATATTATGCCCATATAGAATGTGAGGATGACATAAAGCTATATCCATTGTGTTTGTGATATTTTTTGGGTACTGATAAGATTGTAGTCACCACAGTGGCCTTTCGAGTCAGTATTTGGATTGTACCACGTGCATGTTTGGGGATGTCTTTGGTCTTATATTAGGTTATTCTGCCCAAAGGTGTTGACCTTATATGAGATTTTGAGATGTACCTAAAAACATCAGATAGAGGAAGACCATTACTTAAATGATCTATTCACCCACAGGTGGTAGTGTCATGAGAGTTGATGGTTTGTAATTTGATCGCTTTTATGTGGAGGTCTAATTGCATATATTATGTATTCAGCACATAGGTGTTTCATAATATGTGCGATCGAATTATCTGTACAGATGCTATTTTGATGTTTTAAAGTATCGTTGTTATACTGCATTTATACTGATCTTGACATTGTCTTTTCTATTTTTCAGTCACTTTTTCAGTCAACAACAGTGCTATCACCATTGAAACCTTAAATGGTTTCAACTTCAAAAAGTGGAAGAAGGATGTGGAGTTTGCATTGGAGATGGTAGACGTCAGCATGGCCATGCACATAGAGAGACCTCCCCTACTTACAGATGTCAACTCAGAAGCTGACAAAGCAGCTATGGCGACTTGGGAAAGGTCAAATAGAATGTGCTATTTGACCATTAAGAGGTCGATACCTGATCATCTGTTGAGTAGATTGGCAGACACGACCGTAGCGCGGGAGTTCATGGATAGAATATCCCAGAGATACAAGGTGTCTTCTCAAACTGAGCAGAGCACCTTGACCAAGGAACTATTCTCCATAAGGTACACTGGAAAGGGAGGCATTTGGGAGTATATCATCCAGATGGTGCACCTTCAGAGCAGGCTGAAGGCACTGGATATACCGATTATTGACTCGCTTGTAATGCATCAGGCACTAAACACTCTTCCTTAGGAGTTTGAGATGTTGTCCACCTCCTACATCTCACACGATGAGACCTGAGACATCAATACCTTGATTTTCCCGTGTGCTGCAGCAGAGGAGAAGATCAAGAGCTCTCCTCATACAGCTATGTTTGCAGCTGCAAAAGGAAAGGGAAGGCTAAACCCCAGCAGCCTAAAGGGTAAGGGTAAGAAACCCAAATCCTCTCCTCAGATTTAGAGTGGGCAGTCTAGCATAGCGAATGACCGACATGACCTTAAGAGTATGAGATGCTTCTTTTGTAAGAAGAAGGGGCACAAAAAGTCTGATTGCCTGAAGTATAAGCTATGGAAGGTCAAACAGGAGTTGTCAGATAACTCCTCAGCCTTTATGATTCATGAATTCAATGTAGCTATAACCACATCAAGTTCTTAGTGGTTAGATAGTGGAGCTTCTAACCATGTTGCTTCCACGATGTAGGGGTTCATATCCAGGAGAAGACTGACTAGAGTGGAGCAGAAGCTGATGGTCGACAACAATGAGGAGGTGGATGTTTTACATGTAGGAGATGTAGGATTAAACCTTGATACAGGGTTTGTATTATATTTATATGATACATTTTATATACCGTCTTTTAGACGGAACCTGATCTCTGCATCAGTTTTGAATAAAGAAGGTTATCGTTTTTTATTTGATAATGCAGTTGTAAATATTTCTATCAATACAAGATATATCAAAACTGTCTTCTTATCTTACGGATTATATAATATGTGTCTTACTCCTAATGAAATGTATGCCTCTTCTTATGTTGCCAAACCTGTTAATCGAAAGAGAACCTTCATAAAGGACACATTGTACATGTTGTGGCATAAATTTCTTGGCCACATTACCAGGGAGAGGGTTGAGAGATTGATAAAGGATAACATTCTCCCAACTCTGGACTTTAATAATCTGGAGACATGTATCGATTATTGTAGAGGTAAATTGACCAAGATAAAGAAGAAGGGGTCAACTCATGCTTTAGGCTTATTGGACCTCATACATTCAGATGTTAGTGGTCCCTATATGGTTACGTTGTGCAATGCCAGATATTTCTTGACGTTTATAGATAATTATTCCCATTATGGTTATATGTTCTTGCTTAAAGAGAAGTATGAAGTTCTTGATAAATTCAAGATCTTCAAGACTGAAGTTGAGAACCAATTGGAAAAATCAATAAAGATAGTCAGATCTGATAGAAGAGGGGAATACTATGGCAGATATGGAATTTCAGGATAAGAAAAAGGTCCGTTTGCCAGGTATTTGGAATCAGTTGGAATAGTGGCTCAATTCACTATGCTAGATAGTCCTGAGCAAAATGATGTTGCTGGAAGGCATAATCGCACCCTAAAGGACACGATGAGGTCAATGCAGAGCAGGAATAACCTACCCGAATGCCTTTGGAGTGAAGTCATCAAGATGACATTATATATCTTGACCAGAGTCCCGAGCAAGTCAGTATCAAAGATACCTTTTGAACTTTAGAAGGGTTGGAAGCTAAGCCTTGCACACATTCGTATGTGGGGCTACCTTGCTGAAGTGAGATTATATAATCCTTATGAGAGCAACTTGTAACCTTGTTCAACTCGTTGCTATTTAATGGGTTATCCTGACCACTCTAAGGGCTATAGATTTTACTATAAAGAGGAGGGGCCAGAATAGTGGAATCACAGATGTTGAAGTTCCTGGAATACAATGTCTATGATGAGAGAGCATCCTCAAATCCTCCAGAAGTTAGCAGGACGGATACAACGGTTATTTCATATCCGCCTCTCATACAGTCAGCTTTGGTGGATGAAGGATCGAGTACTGTGCCTATACAGGCACAGGACCCTACACCTATTCAGGAAAAGGTTTCTGAGGTATAAGAGCCTATACAGTTGTGGAGATCCACCAGAAGGAGACAACCTGCTATCTCATTAGATTACATAGTCTATTTGGGTGAGCAAGACTATGACATTGGACATGTTGTGGATCCAACTATTTTTACAGAAGCCATTTCTGGACCCCATGCAGATATGTGGTGGGAAGCAATAAAGGATGAGATGCAATCTTTGAGGTATAATAAGGTATGGGAACTTGTTGATTTATCTCAACATTGCAAGCCTATCAGTTGTAACTGGTTATTTAAGACCAAGAAGGACACACAGGGTCAAGTTGAGCGGTTTAAGGCACGTCTAGTTGCTAGGGGATTCACTCAGAGAGAAGGAGTTGACTTCAATGTTACCTTCTCTCCTATGTCCTCAAAGGATTCATTTAGACTGATTATGGCAATAGTAGCTCATTATGACACGAAGCTACATCAAATGGACATTAAGATTGCTTTCCTGAATGGTGACCTTTATAAGGTCTATATGGAGCAACCTAAAGGATTTTAGGATCAAGATACAATTAACAAGGTTTGCAAGTTGAATAAATCAATATATGGTTTGAAGTAAGCTTCCAAATAGTGGTACCTAAAGTTTGATGAGGTTTTGACATCATTCAGCTTTGTGGAGAACAAAGTCAAAAGATGCTTATACTATAAGGTCAGGGAGAGTAAGGTCATCTTCAGACTACTGTATGTCAATGATATCTTGCTCGCGTCAAATGATTTGGCCATATTGCATGAAGTGAAGCAACTTTTGGCCAAACATTTTGACATGAAGGACTTAGGTGAAGCATCTTTTGTCCTCGGTATACAGATTCACCGAGACAGATCTCAACACTCGTTGAGCCTCTCACAAAGCTCATACAATGAGTGAGTACTACAAAGGTTTAATATGGCTGAATGTAGACCTATTGTAGAACTTATCTCTCATGGAGAGATTATCTTTGGCACAGTGTCCAAAGAATGAGGTTGAGAGAGAGGCTATGAGGAATGTCCAATACTCTAATGCTATTGGTAGCCTGATGTATGCCCAGGTGTGCACTAGACCGGACATTGCATTTGCTATTGGACTGCTATGTCGATATTTGGTTAACCCAAGTGTGGACCATTGGAATGCAATCAAACGAGTGTTGAAATACCTAAGGGTACCAAAGATTATACGTTAACGTACACTGGTGACTTCCTCGACCATGCATGCAGAGTTTGTTACATGTAATGGAGCTGCTATACAGGCAGTTTAGCTCAGAAACTTGATTTTTGAGTTATCTGTGGTGGATTCGATTGCCAGACCCATATGGTTATATTATGATAATCTTACTACAGTGTTGTTCAGTAACAACAATAAGAGTATCACAGGGTTTAAGCATTTAGAGGTCAAGTATTTGACCATGAAGGAGTTGATTCAGAAGGGTGACGTTGAAATGGATCACATTAGGGCTGAGGAGATGTCAGCTGATTCGTTGACTAAAGGACTTCGCGTACTAGTGTTTGCTAGACATGTATCCGGTATGGGCATGTTGAAGTCCTTAGGCAGCAATAGTTAGGATCACTATATTTTGCTCTTTAAATGTTTGTATATTTTATTGTATCATGACATTATGATTATTTATTAATGAAGATGATCATATTCTTTTATACTCACACTACAAGAAAATAATAAATTACCGACGGTAGGATTTTCGTAGGTAATTAGCGACGGAAGTGACATTCTGTCGGTAAAGTGGGCTGGTTTACTGACAGACGAGACATTCATCGGTAAACATGGTGGGAAAAAAATCTGCGGGTTTTCTGCCGTAATATCGCGATGGAATACGTAGTCCCGTTGGTAAATCACTTTAAGAAAATATATGATAGCAACGGAATAGTATGACGGACAACGCTCCGTCTGTACTTACCGACAGAAACTGAGTATCCGTCGCTGAATAATAGTACGACGGACAACGCTTCGTCTGTACTTACCGACAGAAACTGAGTATCCGTCGCTAAATCTATCTTGAAAATTTTCATTTTGCGACGGATTAAATTTGCATCTGAAATTTGGATCGAAAACATTTGTGTAACTTTTTCGATGGCATATAGCGATGGAAATTATGCAACCGTCGCCAAATCAGGCAGGATGTCAATTTTACTGACGGACAATATTCCGTCTGTAAAATTGACTTCTCGCCTGATGTACCGACGATACTTGTGTCCCTTCGTTAAATTATAAGTAATCATTTTAAAACGAAAACAACGTCATTTGGTTTAGAACCAAACGACGACGTTCCAGTTCTGGGGTTAAAAGACCCCTGAACCTTTCTTCTTCATTTGTCCTCTGCTTCTTCGTTTTTCTCTCCATCGTCATCCTCTCCCAGCACCGTGCGTCTCCTCTGCTTGCCACTCAGTACTCTCCTCTCCTTGTTGCACTGGCCTATCGTGCGTCTCCTCTCCTAATTGCCGAGTGTCTCCTCTCGTTGCCACGTCGTGCGTGTTGTCGTGCGTCCCTCCTCACCGTCGTCGTCCATCACCTTCTGGCTTCTTCTCTCTGTCGACTGTGTTGATTTCCGCCGTCCGTCACCGTCTGGCTTCTCCTCTCCGTCAACGATGTTGATTAAGTTATATATATACTATATTTTCGTAACTAGCAGATTTAGGGTATATGTATATGCAATATTTAGGTATATTTGATGATTGGGTTAATTAGCTAAATATGTTGATTGGGATAGCTGAATGTATAATTCATGTATTTTTTGTGCTATATATGCATATATAATTAAAGGATAATGTAAGGATTATATGCTAGGGATATAAACATTGCATATGTTGAATTTAAACAAGCACAAGTCATTGACATGAAAGACTGATCCATAACCATTTTTCAGTTTGCAATAGAAGATGTCATAATAATCGAGTTACAATTTCATTCAACTTGACAGACTTCAATACTATCCAATCTAGTTAATGAATCATAAGCAAGTAGAAGATGGTACGTGTGTGCCTTATCGGTATTTTTGAGTATTCATATTTTAATTTTGAACTTTACCAACTTCTAATCATTTAAGAATTTTGTAAGAGTTTTATATTAGCTATTTCAATTTTTGTATAGTTTAGGTCATCTATGGTGTTAAACATATCTATTGTAAGGCTTTAGTTTTTCATTATAAAAAATAAATTAAGGTTATTTTGATGAGATATTATTGAAATTTTAATTGATTTAATATAAATAAAAATCATGAGCTAATTTTTTGTATTATTTAGTTCAAGATGTCATATCATTTTCTTCATTAGAATTTTGTTGTGCAAATTTTGATTGGATTATTTTTTATTCTCCTTTTTATTAAAAATATTATTTTATTGTGGTCATTTCTTGATGAAGAACATAAGGTGGAATTTTAATTGTAATTCTTTTATGTTTAAAATTTTGTTTTTAATTCTTTTTTAGCTTTATATTTTGAGATAGCATCAAACTCTTTTTTATGTATAACTCATTAACTCGTCATAAGTTAGGGTTATTATAAGATATTTTATAACTATAATTTGAATAACAAAATTTAATTGTTATTTTCATATAAACTAGTTTCATCTCATTTATTAACTCTATCATTTAAAAATGTCAAGTTATTGTGATTTAAATTAAAAATGTCAAGTCATTGTGATCATCATCATCATCATTGATGATGATGATGATGATGATGATGATGATTATTATTATTACTATTATTATTATTGTCAATAATTTTTAATTATTATTATTAATATTATTAGTTTTATTGTTCTTACTAATTTTATTATTAGTAACAACAATTATTGATTGTTTTGTCTTTTTTCTTACATTAGTTTATGATGATGTTTTCCCACAAGTGTATTAGATTAAATGTTTCTTATTCTTTTTTGCAGGCCCTATATTGTATTCAAGAACGTCATTGATCTTTCTTCGTTGTAGTTTGAAGTTGTCCATCTATTCAGATTAGTCATGCAACTAATTAATATTTTCCATATGTACAGCTTTTTGGATTTTGTGTTAATAGAAAGGGGGTCTTCAATTTTTGTTGTTGTTTAGAATATTCTTATAATCATTTATGACCTTTTATGTTCTTCTTTAATAGTCTAAGTATTTATTGTATGTGGAATCAGTTTGAAATCAATTGTAGGTGATTAATTCGATCGATTAATTGTAGGTGATTAATTACTACAATTAATACTTCAACTTCAATGTGATTAATGCAAACACAATATTAACACAAGGAAGTAATATGTTTTATAGACGTCAAATTTATTCCATAATAAACCCGTAGGATGGTAAAGTTTGGGGTGCCATGAAGGATACCAACTATGGAATCACTGATTTAAATTAACAGTTTTGCAGAAATGAGCAATGTTGGTAGATCTTGGATGTATAGACGATTATCACGTGATGGTTTCATTAATATTGAATTTGTTGAGGGAGTGAAAGCTTTTATTCATTATATATGGATGGGCCAAAGATCAGATGTCCATGTAAAAAATACAGACACGTTTCCTTCCTATTGATGAAGTGAACGGGCATTTGTTGAGAAGAGGATTTGTCCCCAATTATTTTCAGTGGACACAACATGAGGAACCGTTTATTTGTAGCATCTCAAGGGGTAATCAAGCACAATCGTCAGTTAGCTTCAATGAGTTTGAAGGGGGAATTGGATTTAGAACAAATAATGTGGATACAAATGACAATCCTTACATGCAAATGATTTATGATGCAGGCGGTTATAGCTTTCAGGAAAATATAGAAAATCTTGAAGAAAAACCCAACCCTCAATCCAAACAATTTTTTGACTTACTACACTCAGCTGACCAAGAACTGTGGCCAAATTGTGAGACAATGACTCAATTGTCTTCAATTGCTCGTATCTTGAATATAAAGTCTGAAAGACATATTTCTGATCGTAGTTTTGATAAAATTCTTGGATGGTATAATGAATCATTGCCTCTTGCTTACACAATGGTTGATAGTTTTTACAATATGAAGAAACTTATTAGGGGTCTTAGTTTACCTGTTGAAAAGATTGATTAT
>JANZXP010000006.1:5226933-5242842 GCA_027576715.1 Erythroxylum flavicans
AACGATGCCTTATTGACGAAATTAGGTTGGGATTTGCTTACCAAACCTCATGCCTTATGGGTCCGGATTCTCTCCGCTAAATATGGCTTTGATGCTACCAATATCCCCTCCTATTTGGAGGCTAAGGGAGGCTCGATGATTTGGAAGAGTTTAAAAGCCATATGGCCCCTCGTGCTCCAAAGTATGCCTTGGTAGATCGGCGACGGTACGCGCACCTGCTTTTGGCTCGACCCATGGCTGGCATGATTCGGACCGCTGATCTCTCATGTTACTGTCCAAGTCCCTCCATCCACTCTTCAACTTAGTGTCCACCATTTTGTGGACACCGCTGGTAATTGACAGAGGAATGCATTTCAGGTGTATCTCCCCCCGTCGATTTTTCGAGCACTCCTTGGCACATTTCCCCTGAAACCTTACCTCGGTCAGGACAAGAACATTTGAGGACACTCCGACACTGGCGCTTTTACGGTGGCTTCCACTTATGCTATGCTTCGCGAAGAGGGAGGCGATACATCCCTAGGCTTTTGAAAAGCTATATGGCAATGGCCGGGACCACAACGCATAAGGTCATTTTTATGGCTTCTGGCCCACGATCGTTTACTTACCAACCAACAACGCGTCAGGAAGCATTTCACTACCGATGGAGCTTGCTACCACTGCCACCTCGATGAAACCTCTATTCACGTGAAGCACGATTGCGAGAAAGCCTGCTGTGTGTGGAGCCACTTTCCTCCTTCCCTACTCCCCCAGGCCTTCTTCACATTATAGCCCCGGGAGTGGCTCACTCAAAACCTCCTCCACCACCTGCCAGTCTTCGGGCACGCCTGGCCAATACTTTTTAGAATTACTTGTTGGTTATCTGGCGCAATCAGTCACTCTTTGATTAGCATTTTACTTGGCCTTCATCACCTCATTCCCTCATATTGTCTTTTGAAGGATTGATTTTTCAGGCTACTGAGTGGCACTGTCGAGCTGGTACTGAGCCCCGGCCCCATCAAGAGCACATGATCGGTTGGAGTAAACTGCCTCCTAGATGGGTAAAACTCAATACTTATGGCACAAGCAAACAATCTACGTCCTCAGTCACGACAGGAGGCCTTATTCGAGACACTGAAGGCAATTGGCTTGGAGGCTTCTCTTAAAACATCGACTGGTGCTCATCGCTCAATGCCAAACTTTGGGGAGTCTACATTGGCCTTACATTGGCATGGAATCAGGGATACTGCGGAGTGGAACTTAAAGTGGACTCGGCAGCAGTGATCAGTATCCTTTCCTCAGCAGACGCCCGAGCTCAAACCTACAACTCTATCGTCTTGGGTATAGATGAGCTGTTCCACCGAAACTGGACTGTTGTTCATCGACATGTTTACCGAGAGAGCAACGGATGTGCTGACTGGCTGGCGCGCTATGCTAAACATGTAGATATTGGGGTCACCTATTTTGACACTACACCTATAGGGTGCCACCATTTCCTCACAGAGGATAGATCGGGGATCTGTTTCCCTAGACTCATTATGTAATTTTCAGTTTTATTTTTCCTTCAAAAAAAAAAGGAGAGAGGAGGAAGAAATTTGTGATGGGTCCTACAGATTTAAAAGATGGTGGGTGCCATATGTTTAAAAGGTGGTTTGGTATTTATTTTAACTGCTTTGTTAAAGAAAACATATCAGTTTTTTAGCAAATCGACCGATTTTCTATCATAATGGTTATATAATACAAGCCAAATCGAAAACTAAGCCAGTTCGTATTTATTCCGATTGGACATGTCCAATTTTTAAAATATTAATTTTCATACTTAAAAAAGGTATATTAAAGTATATTGTGAAATATTTCATACTAAATCGTTAAATATTATATATTATATAACTCAACATTCATGTGTGGATATATCTTCTTCTCCTCTAGTTTTGAAGGACCCACAACTGGCTCAAAGTCTTATCTCCAGATTTGGGGAGGGTGGGTTTACTCCTATTCTAAAACAACTTAGAGCCAAGTTATGGGTGAATCTGCAGCCTTTGACAAACTGAGGTATCTTTTAGCACCTGTTGACCCCTCTTCTTACAATGGTACTTGGGTGGTTTCTCCATGTTAGAAATCTTGCAATAGGGTGCAACAAAGTGAGCAAACAAGCTAGTAGATTTTTTGCTCAAAACAGGATGACTTTTCTAATGTTATACCTTTGGGCAACGAATACAAGGTCGAAATTGGGTCTTAAGAGTGTGTTGTTAAACAAAGAAGAGTTATTTCTTTTCAGATTTATAAATTCGAACAGTATACAAAGGGTTTTAGAAGCAGGACCTTGGCATATCCAAGGATCCCTAATACTATTATTAAAGTGGAGGCCTAGGATAAACTTAAAAAAGGATGAAGCTTAAGCACCTAATCATTTGGATGAGATTTCATGGTGTTTTGCTCGAATATTGGACAATCACTAGTCTTAGTCATTTAGCTAGTGCCATTGGAACACCTATTTGCCTGGATGAGATAATAATATCTATGAAAAGGGTTAGCTATGCCAGGATATACGTAGAGTTAGAAACAAATTTTGAGTTTTTGGATTCCTTACCTATTATGACGCTAGATGATAATAGAGAATTAGTGGAAGACTTTATCGAAGTTAGTTACTAATGGACACCGTAGTTATTAGATATAGAAAAGAAGAAATCTAAGGATATAGGAAGGAGATTTCTGACTGGTTTTTCATATAAGCTCCTTAATCCTCAAACTTCTTCAGCCCTTGAAATTGTCTATGCAAAGATCGCAAAAAATCCTGATCCTAAAGCAATGGGAATTAGAGAGATACATCTAGAAAAGATGATGATCGCTCTCTCAAAGGCTAAAGAATAGTGACGAAGAAATACTTAAAAAACCAATTGAGCTTTCTCCTCCAAGCTCCCCAATTGTACTCAATTTTGAAAATAGTGTAGAAAAAAGCTCATTAGATACAAGGGCAACTCTTGAACCAAAATAAATGGTAACATCAAAGAGAAGTTATGGTAGGAAATCTAAAAAGAAAGGACTGTTATACCCTCTTATAACCTTATGATACTGACCTAGAATGTGAGAGCTATGAATTTCCTAAAAAATACAAATAATAAAAGATTATCTAGTCATAAAGAATTATGCCTTAATAGGACTATTAGAAACAAAGGTCAAGAAAGATATTTTATAGCTTTGTAGGGGAGTATTTGGTAGAAACTGGGAGCTTCTAACAAATCACTAATGTCATTACTTGGATAAGATTATTGTGGGATTTACCCTCACAGAGTTAACATCATTCGATAGGTAATTTTAAACCAATTTTCTCATTTGGAAATTAAAATGGACTCTGGATGTTTGGAAGCCACTTTCATCTATGATTCTAATTTTAAGTTCCAAAGAAGATCACTTTCGAATGATTTGAAGGCAATAGGGGGCTCAATAAATAAACTATGGCTAGTTGTTAGATATTTTATCTCCATCATCTTTTCACAAGAATCTAAAGGGGAAAGTTAACTTGTGGAAGGAGTAGCAACAATTTGCTGGATTGTCTAAACTTTACTTCAATCTCAGACCTGAGTTATATAGGAGCTTATTATATATGAAATAATAGGAAGAGAATAATCAACTTAATCAGGAGGAAACTAGATCATGCCCTAATCAATCTAGAGTGGCTTGTATACTTCAAAACCAATTTTGTTCTTTTCAATCAGCCTTTTTGCTATGATCACACACTTATAAAGGTATCAATGGGAGTGAGCTTGGGCAAAGTGAGACATCCATTTTGATTTAACAACTATTTATTCAAAATTGAAGGATTCAAGGAAGTTGTGGCAAAAGGTTTGAACTTGTAGGTTAAAGGTAATGTTTCTTTTATCTTTATAAAGAAACTTTAGAATATCAAATTAGAATTGAAAAAGTTAAACTCCTCTAGTGAGAACACCACATAGGCTATCTTTAAAACTAGGGAAGCTATCTTAGAATTCTTTAGCAACAAGCTTATTAGGACCTTACAAACAGCACTTTTAGAGTTAAGGGGAAACAATTTATGGATGATTCCTTGACAATCATAATTCCTTGCTCAAGCAAAGAATAAGAATAAAATGGTTAATGAATGGTGACAAAAACACCAAATATTTTCATAATTCCATTATTTGTTGGAGGAATGTTCACAAAATCCAATCCTTAAGGATTAACAAAGGTTGCATTATCGACAAGCATTCTCAAATCAAAGCTGTGTTCTTTAACCATTTTAAAGAGGTATTAGGATATTCTATCCAGAATGTCTCCACTATGTAGGAACTTAGAGAATTTGTCTATAATTCCTTAGCCAATTAGCAAAAAGAGTTGCTTTTGAGACCTTTAAATGAAATGGATGTCAAACTAGTTCTATTCTCTTTAAAACCAGAAAAGGCCCTTAAGCCAGACGGTTTTGAATGCTTTCTTCTTCTAACAGACTTGGCACTTAATAGCTAATTTAATTTCCAATGATGTCCTAAATTTCTTTTCTTTAGGTTGCATGCTTAGAGAACTAAATAAGACCTTTGATAGTCTCATTCCCAGGAACTGATATCATGAATATTTAAATGACTATGAGTCTATTTCCTGTTGTGTTTTTAGTTTACAAAATGATTTTGAAATTGTTAGAAAATAGGCTCAAGCCTCTTATAGGAAGCATAATTAATAGGAGCCAAGGAGCATTTGTTAAGGGAAGGAATATTAGAGATATTTTACTCCTGGTTCAAGAACTATTTAAGGGGGGTATACTAACAAGAAGTCGATAAAGAGTTGCACCTTGAAGATTGACTTCAAAAGAGCTTTTGACTCAGTTAACTAGAAGTTTATTTTAGACTCACTAGCAATATTTGACTTTCTTGATCAGTTCATATCTTAGATTTTGGGCTATATTTGTACTAAATCATTCTCAATTTAAGTGAATGACAAACCCAGACCTGTCTTCCAAGGCTCCAAAAGGTTATATCAGGGTGATCCTTTATCTCTGTATTTATGTTTTTTATATCAGGGTGATCCTCTATCTCTGTATTTATGTTTTTTATATATGAAGGTATTTTTAAGCTTGATCTTATGCAGAATAGAGCAGGACTATAACTTCAAATATCACTACCATCGTGGAAAACTGAAGTTGTTCAACTTAACATTTGTGGATGACTTGCTATTGTTTAGTGGAGCTGACTCTAATTCTAAAATTTTGCTCATAAACTCCCCACACTATTTTGATGAATTATTAGGTCTTACTATGAACTTACAAAACGAATGCCTTATTTATTTCAACAAATGCATCAAACATCTCCATAACTCTCTACAATTTTAGGCCTTCTCCTTCATAATATGCCATTCAAGTACTTAGGTATCCCCGTCTCTGATGAAAGGGTCTCTTACTTTAAGTGTCAACCTCTATTTGATGATGTCAAAAAATGGACAAGCCACTGGAACAATCAATTTATCTCCCATACTAGTAGGTTACAGTTGATTTTATCTGTCTTAAATAGCTTACATATTTATTGTAGCTCACACTTTTATCTTCCTTGAAAGCTAGTTAAAGACATTAAAAAAATGTTAAAGAACTTTTAAAAGAACTTATAGAAGGGGGTTGCTGAGAAACATCAAGGTGAAAAGGTTAGATGGTCTAATATTTATTCCCTAATTGCTAAAGGTGGTTTGGGGCTGCCTGAATGAAGGATACCAACAAAATGTTGCTGGCTAAGAGAATTTAGAAATTGATCACCGATGCTCAATCAATATTGGTCAAATGGGTTTATACATATGTAACAAAAGAGTAAAGTTTCTAGATCATCAAGTTAAATCACTCCTTTTCATGGTCCTTTAATCAAATTCTGAAGCTAAGAAGGGAAATGGATTTGGCTATCAAATTCAAGGCAGGGAATGGAAGGAAAAGTTGGTTTTGGTATGATTTTTGGAATGATCTAGGCTTTTTACACAACATCATGCACCTTGACCACCTGCAGCTGATTATTCCTCCTAACACAAAAGTGGATAGGGTGATAATTAAAGGAGAACGAAATCGAAGAACCAGGTCTCTCTCCCCTGTAATGAATCATGCTCTAGCTTATCGATATCTTTCTAATGAGAAAGGCAAACCTAAATGGGTTTGCCACCGCTCTAGAATGTTTACCAATAAATCTTGTCTTAATCTATTCAAAAGCGGAATATCTATAGTGTCATGGAGGAAGTTGATTTGGTTTCTTAAGAGGTCTCCTAAGGTAGCTTTCATACTTTGGTTAGCTGTCCATAATAAACTAATATCCAAAGACAGGCTTAGAGGGAATTATACTAACATGCTCCATCAGTTTTGCAGTCAGGTTCCTGAAAGCATTGATCATGTTCTCCATTCTTGAGCTTATGTGATGGAATTTTAGTGTAAATCTTTAAAGCTCTATAAACTAAACTTTTTGCCATCTACCTAGAACTCATTTATAGTTAGGTTATGAAAGTAAAGCTCACTTATAAAGGAGATTCCACAATTTTCAAATTGTTGGAGAGTTGCGAAACTTATGCTTTACGGGAGGAAATGGACTTTATGGTATTTTAAGGATCAAGTCAAAGTATCTAGAGTTTTATAAGCTGCCTTGCTCCAAATTAGAGAGCATCTTATTAATTATTATATATGACATCTACTTATGTATGAGTAAATAGTTGACCCACTTATGAGAAATGCCAGTACTTGAATAGATCCTCTATAGTTTGGCTTGTAGATCAAATATCCTCATGTTCTCCTTTGCAGAGAAACAACCATCAAATGGAGGAGTCCACTGTCACCAAATGGCAGGCAATAATGTAAACAATGCAAACATTCAGAAGCAAGATGCAAACAAGAGCCGAAACATATGTAAGAGGAAGTAATTGCTTGGTCAAGAAAGCACTTATAGAAGCACAACGCTTAAGTGTTAAAAGATCAACTTCCTTTAGAAGAAGAGATGCAGCTAAATAGTTAACAAGCTCACATTCCTGTGTTGTGTAAGCTTATCAATGCCTAAAGAGACGACATGCAACAACAAGAATCGAACAACATAATTGAAGCAACAAAGCAACATGCATGGAGACCATTCAAAGAAAATCCAAAATCAAAACATGGTCTTAAGCTAGGTAACTATTTATTATGGGCCAAAAAGAATTGGAATCGATGGGTTTTTGATTTTTTTATTGTAGTAAAATATGTGGCCATTTTGTCAGGATAACTTTTGTCTATATATTAATGATATCATTTTAATTTTTCAAAAAATCATATATCATGTATTATTTTAAAACATTTTTAAAGGCACTTTTATGGTGAGTATAATTATAAAATTATTACATTTTCAATTGACGATCGAAATACAAATAAGGTAATTTACAAATAAGGTAATTTGATATTTATTCTTTTTTCCCTTAGATATTTCGAAACTGCCTATGCTGTAAAAAGTTGTAGAAAATTGTAAACCTTCGTCCTGATATTTGTTATCTCATCAAGTTGAAGTGGAAACTATGCTTATTTCTTGATATTTGTTTTCTTCTTCATCCATTTTCAAATATTAATAAGTAAAATAAAGACCGTAGCTTTTGTGTACCAGTGTAAAATATGAGAAAAATATCAGTAACTAAGGGGTCCATTTGGTTTCACTTTTATTTTTTTGTTCTAATTTTTAGTTTTCTCTCCCTATTTTTCTTTCAAATAAAAACAAAAACTTGTTTGATTGTTAATATCAATATAGTTATATTTTTATCAATGACAATTACATATTGGACCAAACTTAAAGATACATTCTATTATATTCAATTAAGTTATTTTAATCTCTTATATAATATTTATTTACAAGTTATTAATAACAATTATATTTTATTAAAATAAATAATTTAAAAGATATTATTTGTAAACTAATATTTATTTTAATATATTTTAATTATTAAATCAAATTTTATTTGAAATTTTTATATTTTTAATGTATTTTAAATTTAATTATATTTATTAATAATTATCAATTTAATTTAATTTAATTTAATTTCAAAAATTAAATAAAATTATTAAGTAAAATTATACTATTCACAATTCTCATTAATAATTAATATATTAAATAATTAAATAATATATATTTAGTTAGTAGTAAATTAGGCTATGAAACAACTTTTTATAATTTACTATTAGCTGAATATATAATATTTCTTTATTAAATAGCTTTTAAAATCTTACTATTGTAATTTAATCATTCATTTTATTTTAGTTCTTTTTGAAATAATTTTTAAATATTTTAAATAACGATATTAGTTTTAATTTTTAATTATATTAACAATTTGTGAACATATATATATATATATAATAATTGATTATGATCACTAATACATATGTAAATATATCAAAAAATATATAAAGAGAAACATAGAATTAGAACTCGTCCATTGAAATCATGGTAGGGCGTAGGTTACTCGTTTCTCTACATGCTGTAATTTTGATGGTCGTGTCCTTTCTCCTATTAGTTTTGTACATAGAAACACAGTATATGTAACTCATATTTACCTTCTTAAAGTGCTGAATGACTAAACATATTATATACAACAATAATAAATTAATAAAAATTTGGCTGGTGCATGAAGGTTTGGAGAGATATAAATATACAATCCCACCCTTAATTAGTCGATAAAAATAGATAAGGAATGAAATAATTACTTTTAAGAATAGAATAATTGACAAATGGAATGTAATGTAATGAGTATTATTTAGTTTGGTTTATTCCTAATAATTTCCAATGATGATAAATTTTAATGTTTAGTTTGAAAACATAAATTTGAAATATCAAATGAATAACTATTAAAAACAGTAATAATAATAATAATAATGATAATAATAATAATAATAAGAGGGAGAAAATTATCTTTACCTATTCTACGAAACGTGAAATAAGTAAAGACAAGGGGTGATATCTTTAGCTATTTTACAAAGTGCAAAAATAACTAAACCGATGATTAGTTATTCTATACGTAATTGTCTAACCAAACAAATAAATAACTATTTATCATGAATATATAAGTAATAAAATAGCTATTTCAGTCAACCAAACAGGTCATAAGAGATGTAGTAATATATAATTTTACCCTTAATTAGTTAAGGTATTGTTTCTAAATGATCTAAAAGTAGAAAAATAAATAAAAATAAAAATGAAAATGAAAGTAAAAAAAGTAAAAACTTATAAATAAAATATGAGTTAAAAATAAAATATGAATTAAGTAATAATATTATTTGAAGATAAGCAAAAAAAAAAGAGAAAAAGAATTATATGTTTTCTTTGAACGAATAAGCTGATTCATTCATTTAAAAGATAGGGTTTCTAACAAGTAAATAAATAATAAAATAGAAACACAAACTTTTCCATAAACCTCGCATCTCTGTTCCAAAGCACCTCTCGCTCTGCACAATTTTTATCGCAAGTCTTCTAAACTCGAGAGTCTCCAACTTCGACCATGAGCAAGGGACCTGGACTCTTCTCTGACTTCGGCAAGAAAGCCAGAGGTAGTTCTCCTTCCCTCTCTCTTTCTCTTATCTACCTGTCTACTGTCTCGCTGTTGAACATATTTGCTGACCGAATCCCCTTTATTGTTCCACAGATTCCCTCACTAAGGACTACATCTCCGACCAGAAGATAACAATCTCTACTTTAAGCGAATCTGGAGTGGTTCGTAACTGTAATCCCCTTTTTACTCCTTTGTTTGCTTGTAGGTTTTTGGCTTTTACTTCTCCTTGGCATGGCAGTTCATTGCCGACTCTGTTCTTTGCTTGGATCCAGCTTGTGTAATCTGTTTCTTTTGAGTAAGACCAAGCTTTACTCTTTGGTTCGTGTCTGTTTTCTGGTACTAATGTTGTCTTGCTGATGCTTTTGGTATCGTACGGCTTTGCCTGTTCTCATTGACATTTGCATTCATTGGTTTGACACTTAAACACAGACAAAGAGCTAAGTGGGTATTGTTAAGTTTGGTTTTGGATACCCATTTTCAGGTTTTTACATTTGAATAACCTCCATATGGATGTTTTGTTGCCCCGATTAGATGTTCTTATTTATCAGATTGGGTTATATTTTTGACCTCTTCACGTTTCATCAAAATTACCAATGTCTCCCATTGTCTTTCTCTATTATTAGTGGTTCTTGTCCTTTTAACATTTTTGCAGTAATTCACCTTGAGAATACTTTTCTTATCATTTAGGGTTCTTGAGAGATGTGCTGTCTGCTTGTTGAATCCTGACTCCCAAGTTGGCTTTTGGTTAGTTTGTTTTGATAAATTATACTGTTGGAAAGGGTAATAGTCAATTTCTCCTTCTGAGAAATATGCTTTGAACTCATCTTTGTACATTCTAAAGGTCGCATGAAACTTCTAATGGTAGATACAATATAATTCCTGTTCTAATCAAGTGTCTACATTCAGTTCCATGATATATGTCCTTTTGTGTTTAGGGCCCGCATTTTACACCTCCATATGAGTTGAAAAACATTTTATATCTTCTCTTACAGGTCCTGAATTCAAATTTGGTCAAGAAAGGAAGTCTATCTTCGGGGGATGTGACAGCACAATTCAAACACAAGAAAGCTTTATTTGATGTCAAACTTGATACAGAATCAAACGTAGTTACTCACACAGATTTTTGTTTCCATATTCAAGCTTTGTTTCTCATTGTTTCTAACTATACTTGTATTGAGCAGATATTAACTACCCTCACCATTACTGATTTCCCAACATCCACAAAAGCTGTTGCTTCTATAAAGCTGCCTGATTATAACTCTGGAAAGGTTCTAAGTTTGTTTCTATTTTAATTTTGTCGTGGATCCTTTCCAAAAACTTGATCCTCACAGCTTTCTGTATTAATTTTATCACAGTTGGAGCTGCAGTATTTCCATGAACATGCTAGTTTCACTGCAGCTGTTGGTCTGAACAAATCTCCTGCTCTTGATATGTCGGCAGCCATTGGCACTCCTGGCATTGCTTTTGGTGCAGAGGCAACCTATATGACTGCTTCTGGAGAATTTATGAAGTATAACACTGGTGTGAGCTTGACAAAACCAGATTCCAGCGCTTCGGTGATTCTGTAAGTCCCTTTAGTCTCATCTGCGTTAGGAGCTAACCAGCAAAGGAATTGGTTGAGAAAAAGAACCTAACCAGCAAATGAATTCGTTGAGAAAAAGATATGTATATAGTTAAATGCAGATAAACGAAAGAGGGAGGCATTAAAGAGAACCATATATTGAAATGCTGAATATTTCAGAACTTGAGGGATTAAGGATTATCCGCCCTGGACAAAGTCTGATATCTTTATCTTTATCTTTAGCATTTCTTATTTGATTATTATTTTCAGATGTTGAGCCTTTAGTTTGTGCTTGAGCAAGCAGCATAATTGCATGTAGCATTGTAGAAGAATGAATTGGAAAAGACGGATAACTTTGTAAACATGGCAGTAATGTCTCTCCCTTTCTGATTTCCTTGTAGGGCTGACAAAGGGGACTCCATAAGAGTGTCCTATTTGCATCATTTGAACCAGCTGAGGGGGGGTGCTGTGGTAGGAGACATCAGCCGGAGATTCTCCACCAATGAGAACACACTGACAGTTGGATGTTCTTATATAGTTGATCCTCAGACAGTGCTGAAGGCAAAGCTCAACAATCATGGAAGTTTGGGTGCTCTTCTGCAGCATGAACTAAGGCCCAAGTCATTCCTGACAGTTTCAGGTGCTTTCGACACCAAAGATTTGCAGAAGACACCCAAATTTGGGATGGCACTCTCTTTGAAGCCTTAATAGTTATTGAGTTTTTGTCTGTTACAGCGACGGTTCATCCAGATTTTACTCTCAAATTTTGTTGATTTTCAATAGACGCATTCTCAAATGAATTTGTCGAATAAATTTTGACAGGACACAGATGTTGCTTGCAGCCATGACTAACCGCCCATTGGTTAAGGTTATTATTTTTTGATCGGACACGGACGAGGATTCTCCTTATTGCAAACTGGTTTGGCCTAACCTTTTGGAGGTTTCTGTTCGATCTATGCTGAGTTTATGATATTAACTTATTGGCTAAAAGGGCAATTTTCACTCAAATGTGTAGACAATTTTAATTTAGGTTAAATATTTGGAAGTGTTTTAAAAGCACTCCAACGATGTCATTGACAAAAATTTAAACCTTTGTTTGATCTTGTCAGAATGGGCTTACTGTCCTTGTCCATGTTGTCCTTTGGACACTCTTTACTTTCACTTGAGTTTGTCTCTGTCTGTCTCTGTCTCTCCTTGTTCGGCGGCTTTATTTTCATTTTTGTTGTTGTTGACTGTCACTGTAAGTCGTTAAATTCCAACACGTCCAATGATACTGGAAATCCCTACTTTCAAGAATCAATTAGTGATTAATGATTGTGCTGGTCTTTTAAAACAAAATGTTCTCTCCCATGAAAGATTTATATGACATCATTATTATTGAAATTTGCCTCGTCTGTAATGAAATTGAAGATATGAGTATTTTGACTTGAACCTATGAAGTTTGAAGTCAATGATAAGAGATTAGTCCCTGAATTAGCTGATGAAGAAATGGAGAAACTTGATTGAATTTGCTGATTGACATAAAGTTACTTTAAAAATGAAATAGAAATTACTATGGATGTTAAGGAATGTACTTGGTTTGCTTGATATTTTTCTTATTTGAGTTATTTCCTATAACTTGAACATGTAAGTAATTGGCTATACAAAATTTTATGTAGTATTTGCAGCATCTAACAGATCCATTTGCAATAATATTAAAAAAAAGTGGTTTGCTTATGTAGAATAGATGCTTTTTAAAGATTTTATGAAGCTAAAATATTTCAAAAAGAAGACTTTTTGGATGTTCTAACTCTTAATTCACTCCACTTCAATTGGAATTTTTTCATAAAAAGCGATTGATGCATAATTAATTTAAAATTCAATTACAATTGTTGGTTGAAAATGTTATATCCATATACCTAATGTTGTACTTGTTGTATGTTAGTAATTATGATTTTTTCCATTAACATGATGCACAATTTCCTAAGAAGGCTGTTTATATTATTCAAAACTTAAGTAAAGAAATATCCATATTAAATGAGGATAAAATAAGGAGAAATGTAGCAAAACTAACGAAATAGATGAGTAGCTAAAAAATATGAAGAAAGTGGGTTGTTATTTAGAAAGAAGAAAGAATTAAGGTTGATGTTACTTATATGATTATAGGATTTATTATCATTTTTGTTTAATTTATTATGTTATATATTGTTAGAAAATAGACGCAGATTGTTATTATAAAATTGACCAGTGTGAATGTAGTTGTGAAGGATTATTGAATGGGAAGTCAAATATGTTGTTAGTTGTTTTATTTTGGACATTTTTTTATTCCACTTTCTTGTATTGAATGACTATTATTTTCTATAGAATAATATAATCTTATGAGACACATATTAGAGAATATCTTAGTCTTCATATGGGTATGCTCTAATAAGCATAACATATAACAAGTATGTTTCATTTCTATTGATAAAGAGGAAATATAATCAAAGGAAAATTGATGTTAAATTCAAAATGGACTATCATGGCCATATTGACATCATTTGGCATTATACATGTTTTAAACCTCATTGATGCATAAGTTGTGGAGAAACATCATCTTTACTGACAAAATACAACATATGTTTCTTCACCTAATTTACAAAATAACCCAAAATGCAAAATATAGTCAAATCATATACATTAACATACAAATATTCATAAATACTAGTAACAATATCATCAAGATGTATCCTTTCTCAAATTGTTGCCTATTGGTCTCACAAGTGATGCTATCCCCTTTGTTGTCAAGTGTCCTAATTATTTCTCACCTTTGTAGCTTGTAATTATCTTAAAGTGATGCTAGATTAGTGGTTGAATTTAATACCTTTTGGTTCAAAATACAATTTGAAAGATCTTAGATCAAAACATGTCTATATTTTCTTTTATATGTATGTGTAGAACTAGCAACCTCTATATATAACAATGGTTAACTCATATGTATATATGTTTATTATAGACAATGAATATAAGTAAGTACATATAAAACCCATATATTCTACTTTATTGACTAGGTATGCATTCCTGATTAGCTAATAGTTAGATATGAGTGCTGGTTTACTGATCATAATTTGTTTACTGTCAATTTAAGCAAATATATTTCATATGATCACGTTTTTCTGAAAGAAAGCAATATATTCTTACTTGTGACTGTCTCTGGTCATACTGCTACTTGTCTTGTTATTGACTCTTTAATTGATGTTACTCTCTAGTATAAGTTATTGAAGTTGAGGCTTAAAAATAATTTGCATCTTATTAACACTATATCAAATTAAAATTGGAATTGTATGCATTCCTACTGTTGCTCCTACAAACCTTTACCAACATCTAAATTAAAATTATATCTAAACTATAAATTATTTACATTGATGGATTATTTGTTAGACTTTGTTACTTTTCACCCTTTAGGATTATATCCTGAAGCTCCGCATTTCCAATATTTCTAAACGTAACGCTTTTATGACGTCTTATTTTCTCTTAATACTCTTTTTGGTTCATTTTGTCTCTTTTTATGTTTTTTGACCTGTCTAATATCACTCTCTTGGCTAGTAGATGTATCTGCTTGTAATCATACACACTTAGAAAAATTCTCTTCTTTTAGCAATCATTGACAAATGTCCTACGTTTTTGTGATCAATAACACTAATAACATGTTTTCACGGATAACTATATAAGTCTCATGCTCTATGGCTATAATAATGATCTCTTTTCAATTTGTTGACATGCTTATCATCCCTTTTACTAACTTCATATGCTTCATTTCCATTCCACACCATCTTCTATTACATTGACAACTACAGGTTCAATATTTGAATTCCATCCACGTATGTAGGCCCTCTTTCTTTATAATTATAGTCCTTATAGTTCCTATCATACTAGTATGACCTAATCCAAATGACTAGTATAACCTCCTTTGGATATTTAAGCAAAGCAAAAGCACACCTAAGTTTAATTTTTCCCATTCTATTTAATTTTAGATTAAATTCTTCAACATATATTGGCTATAAACATGCCCTTAATTATCTTCTTAAATTTTTATTCAATTTAATGTCCATGCCAATTATGATAAATATATCTATCACGTATCTGGGATATGCATTTGGTAGTGTGACCTAAATAGTTCTTATAAATCCCTAAATACATAAGTCAATCAACAGAAGTTTAGATTTAAGTAATATAAGGTAATATTATATCAAAATGAAAATAATCAAATTTGCATTTATCTTTTCGATATCATTTATCTTTGTGACTCCATCTCCATATTCTAATTTTAAGTTAATTGATAAGAGTTTCATGAAAGAATTTCATGACTCAACATTTTCCATTTTTACTATAGCCACATATTATATGATACATTTCTTCATCTCCATCCCTTCTAACTTCACTAATTAATTACCACTGAAATTATATTTTTAAAAAATAATCCATCTCAATTATTGGCCTTAAGTGTCTCTATCATGCTTTTATAAATGTAAAACAAATATATACCTTTTTGAATTACGTCAATGAGGTTTTTTGATTCCTTAAAAGTCGTCGTTCCATGACCCTGCGTTTGGTTGCTGTCCTCATGGGTGAGGACAGAAGACAGGGACAGAAAAATTCTGTCCCCGACCTGTTTGCTTACTGTCTCTACCAATTTCTGTCCTGACTCCGGAGACAAAGACATAAAATTTTTGTTCCTTTCAAAATCAGAGGACAAGAAAACGGAGACGGAGACGGAAACAGAATACACACATAAATTTACAAGAAAACCCTTCCCCATGAATATTTTAATTATATTATTAGTTAATTATAATATTTTAATTAATTAATAATAATATTTTAATTAAATA
>JANZXP010000006.1:5242942-5266221 GCA_027576715.1 Erythroxylum flavicans
TCTTGAGACGGAGACAATTGTTTCTGTTCTGTCCATCACAACCAAACAGCTCACTGTCTCCAATTTCTGTTCTGTTCTGTCTCCAAATTTCCGTCTCGTTCCGTCTCTGCATATTGGAGACAGTAACCAAACAGACTGTGATAGAGCCAAGATTTGTAATTTTCAACTCGTGGATATAATTTTGAAGCTTAGAATATTTACTAGCATAATATAATGTGCTCTCTTTCCTTAACTTCCTCTTAGCAACCCTATACATACTTGAATATGTGAATATATTCAACTTTTCCTTACATTCTTCAATCATCTTAGTGATAGCTAAGCTAGGCTTTTTGAGAATTCTTTCTTTTAACTATCTACTCAAGAACTTGATCAATACCATTTTGGGCTTATTAATTGTAAAATATGTATGTTTGGGTCTCTTTTGATTTTAAAACACCTATCACTATTGTCATATGATGTATATAACTACCCCTTAGATCTTTTAATGCATCATACTCTAATTCACTTAGGCTCACTTTATTTTCATTTGACATTAAACTTTTTACTACTAAATAATCAATAAGGTCTTTTTAATTCTTTGGCATCGAAAAATTCCATACACAATATCCATTGTAATGATTACCATCGTTAGGGTACTCCTGACTATTAAGGAAGCATCTATTGTGATCATTTAGAAGTAACACATTAAATGTCTCCTTCCCTCCTACAACTTCATTATGATCTTCATCATATGAACTAATAGTGTCAATTAAATTTTTTTCATTGTTATCATTGTCTTCAACACAACTTTCTTCTTCATAAATTATCATTATCTTCAAAATATGTATCTTAAAAAATACTCTGTGCATTTTCTTCATCAAGCATAACATTACTATCAGGCTTAACATCATCTTTAGTAATAGCCAAAACTTTTGGAACAAAAATCGAAGTCTCTACCTTATGTGTGACATAGACATCAATTATCCCATATACTTTTAACAATTAAGTTAACTTTATGCAACTAAAATTTAATTTAGTTCATCTTAAAGACTCATTAGATCTAAAAACAAGAACTTTATAATAGACTTTGCTAGCCTATTGGTTCGCAAGATCTTTCCCCATTTCATAAATTGGTCGATAACTTATAAAATTAACGTCAACTTTATTTAAGAAAACTTAATGACCCTCCGTTATAACTCATCTTAGGATCTGACATAAAGTGTCCACCATAACCGATCCCTTATAACTCATCATAGGATCGGCATAAAGTGTCCACCATAAAATAATCTCAAGTTTAAATACTGAGATATTACAACCCTAAAAATAATAAGTACCTAAGCAATATAAGCATATGAAATTTATAGTAAGATAAAAAACATAAGTCTAACACAAAGATAATATACATTGTTAAAAATTATATTTATTATAGTAAGATAAAAAGCATAAATCTAAAACAAAGATAATATACATTGTTAACAATTATATTTTAAAAAACTGTAGCATGGCATAAACATCCATTATACAACTTATATGGTTTCTTTTATTATGGATCATTGATAAAGGAGTCATAAGGGCCATATTACATGATAATGGTGAATGTTGCTTAATGAATATTGTTTGGTAAATGAGAGCCTAAAAAAATAGCTAAAACACTGAAAAGCTACGAGACACTTCCAAAGCTAAAAGATAAAGAAATGATTTTAGCCCATTTTAAGCTGCTATTTTGTATTTTAGGCTAAATGTAATATATAATATCAACTTTATGATCAAGTTCAAGTTGGGATATAAGTTATATGTAGTAGACTCACAAAAACTCATTTTAAAATTTGGTTTGGCTTAAGCAATTGTTTAGTACTTTCTTCTTCTAAATTATATTAGGAAACTAAGTTAACTATTTATAATATATAGTCACTAACTAAACCAAATATTTCCAAGATTATGAGAACCATATTATCCTAGGGTTTCATGTAGAAACTTTCTAATTAACACTCCATAGGCTTGACCCCTATATTATATATTCAGCACATGGTAAAGCTAATAGGTCTTAAGTGGTTAAAGTCTAAAAAATGCATATTCCATAAAGGAAATATAAAGAGAACAACCTAAGACCTTGTAATGGATGCTGATGGAAGACGAAACATAGGAGTAATTCTAATTATTTCCTTTTGGTTCTTACATAGATCTATAACATAAATGTTTTTATCATTATGTTGAAAAGTAGAATTTGATTTCATACTCATCTACTTTCCTATAACTCTAGAATAAATTGTTTTTTATATCACAAACAACTAAATCATCATATGAAATAGTTATCTTAACTTATCATGAACATATATGTGCTCCTCTTTAACATGAGAGCTCCCCCATTCCTACACTAATCCTTTATTGTTTCATTTTTGGTCAATTCAATGAATTGATACTTTGGGGGGTCAATAATATATGGGTCACGATAAGGATAAACATATACTTGGAAAAAATCTCCCCTCCTAACTTAACCCAAAACCCATAATTTTTAAATAATCGAAAATGATGTCATTTTTAATTTTTTTAATATATATATATATTTAATTAAACCCAATCAGGCTAAGGCTTGGCCCTGAAGCTTTAAGTCTAGGCTAGAGCCCATTCGAGCTTCGGGATGGGTTTGAGGCTGCTTTCCAAACCTAAATAAACACAATAAAATAAGAAACTATAGTAAAAAATACAGAAGAATGAAAATCGATAATGAAAATTGAGACCACATGCATAAATAATGTAAGAATGACAATGGAAACGCCATATGTACATGCTTACCTGTAAATAACCCTCTATAAGGAAAAAAAATGAAAAAGAGTATGTAAGTTGAAATGACATGAAAAAAAATCAACCAACATATACGAAGACAAACAGAGACGCAAATGGAGATAAAGATATGAAGACAAATATAGGTAATAGTCAAAGATGAGAGTGAATTTGTGATTTAGGGGTTGGAATAACTTATAAACTATTAGGAAACATGGGCAAGATTAATGAACCCATATTGTAGTTGGGATGTTTACCTGATAATATGGTACTCATATAAAATAATAATAATATTTATATATCCAAATTTGACAGAACCTAAATGAGAAACACCCAAAGGTCTTTTGGTTTAACCTTATTTGGAAGAACTCGTTATCTCCTAAGCAGCTTTCATAAGCTAACTCTCAATGAAGAATGTGCTTAATACTAAAGATAGATGGTTTGGTAACTCAACCAGCGTGGAAAATAGATGCGTCTTGTGTGGTGTTGATAATGAATCTCTAGATCACCTATTTTTTCAATGTAGAGTTTCATTCCAGTTTATTATACAGTCTTAAATAGAATGTAGGTGCATTGTGCTCAAGGGGAATGGGGGAATATCATACATTGGACTACCAACATGATGACATTATTGAAGTCAGATGGAGTAGCTATTCAAATTGCTTTGTGATGTGTTGTTTACACAATCTAGAGAGAACAAAACACTAGGTTGCATATGGGAAATGTGGTGGAAACACGGAAGCTAGAGCACACAACAATCTAATGGATTAAAGAACTCTTCCTAGCCAAAGAAAATCATATTAAGCTTAGTCCATACATGAGGAAATTCTGGAATATGTGATATAGGGTTCACATTCAGATTGCTAGGAATAATAGATTTCTAGATCTTCATTTACTCTTTTTGTTTTGGAATTGCACTTTTGATGTCTACCAACATGATGTATTTTTTTGTCAAGCTTAGCTTGAGATAATACAAATTTCTTTATCTTTTTTTAAAAAATAAAATTTTTAAACATTACTAAATATTAAATCTAAGTTAACTTTTTGTTTAAATATTAAGATTGAAATAGTCCATTTTGTCTCAAATTATTTGGTTCATCATTACATAGGCGAATTTCGTCGTTGAGATAACTATCCAATTACAATATAACTTCATATTGCCCCATTATTAATTAGTCAAGTGCAAAACATCTCTCAATTGCGTAAGTTTTTAATGATGGGGCTAATTTATGAGGTTATTACTAAATAATTGTGTTGGTTTATGCCCTATAATTAACAAATTGGTTGCAGTTTTAGTAATATAAAGTTTTTTGAAAAGTAAAGATTATCATTAAAAAGATATTATATACAAACAACAGCACCCTAAAAGTGCTAGTATAATACAAAAGATTAGTTACAAAAGAAACGTTATTGATTTCCAATCTCATTCTATGAGATGTAGTCTAATGCCCATCTCCGTTTAATAATTGTTGTAAGGTTATCAACAATACCTCTAGCTAACAAGATTAGACGAATATGTAATGTAATCTATTGAAACAACAACTCTTCACTTTTGCTTTGTTGTCTAAAAACTTTGCAATTGTGTTGTTTCTAGATATGGTATGTCATAGAGGCCTAACTAATCTTGAGTACTTTATAATCCACATGACTTTTCATCTTAATTTTCACCAACCAGTTAATCGTTTCCTCAAATGTATCTATTGGTCGATTAATATTCAACAATGCATGCAACTAACTTTGTATCTTTTTTGTATACCTGCAATTAATCAAAATATGTTCCAAATTTTCCAACTCTATGTTACAAAGCTCACACATCAATGAGTTAATAGGAAACTTGATTTTATCCTTCATACGTAATCCACCATTTATTCCCATCCGTATTATAAAGGAGTATGCTAGTCTTATGTCCATGTCCCACATTAATCTCATCCATTGTACTCTTGGTTGTATTTCTTTTGGCAAAAGGAGTTTACAAGCTTTGGTATTGAACTTTCCAGATTTGGAAACTATCCACAAAACTTCATCCTGTTCCGTATGATTACATCCTAGTGCCTAAATTAATATAATCTTTACTCCCCTACAATTGTGATATGGCCAATTCCATTGATTGTTGTTAATCAACCTGCTTATCGAGGTAACTAAAGGGACCACAAGTTTCAGGTATTGTATTTCCATCACTTTGTACAAAGGTTCTTTACAGTGTCATTTGTCAAACCAAAAGTGGGTACTATTACCATCTCTAATTTTGTGGAACATCAGGCTCTCCATCCATTCTCTTATGCACAAAATGTTCCTTAGAGTTCCGGACATGCCCTGCTTATACTTCGGAGTCCATAAGCTATCATTTTTAATGAATACCTTATATATCCATTTCACCCAAAGTTCCTCCTTTTTTCTGCACAACCACCATAAGTTCTTTACTAGACAAGCTCTATTAATCACCTTTGTAGAATATAATCCTAAGCCCCCTGCTCCTTCGATCTGCATATTTTACTCCAACTTATTTTTGCTTTATTTCTGCCTTGGTTCGATCCATTCCAAAGGAACTCCCGAAGTTTTCTATCTATCTCCTTGAGTATGTTTGTAGGTATTGAAATATGACGTAGCTAGTAGTTGGTAATATTACAGACGATTGACTATATAAGTTGGAGCCTAGCTCCATAACTGAGGAATCTTGTACTCAATTGGTTGATTTTCCCATGTATGGACTCCACTAATGGTTTGCAGTCAGCTGCACTTAATCTTTTTTATGATATTGGGACTCCTAGATAATTGAAAGGTAATGTTCCTTGTCTCAACCCTATTTCTCTTGCTTTATGCATTTCCATCGTGTTGGAGTTACTAGAAAGATAGTAGCTGCTCTTCATTGGATTACTCCACAGTCTTGATATGTCTTGAAAATCCTCCATAGATTTCAATAATATATTAATAGAGTTTCGCTTAGCCCTACTAAACAAAAATAGTTCATCTGCAAAAGCAAGGTAAATTAGTTTCATACCTTTGCATTTGTAGTGGCATTGGAATTTTGTATATGTTAAGATCATCCTTGCAAGGTGAGTGGTCAAGGCATTCATACAGATGAAAAATAGGTAAGGGGATAGAGGATCCCCTTGCCTGAGTCCTCTCCTAGCTTTTACCAGTTCGGTGGGTTCCCCATTCACCAAAATGGCCGGAGTGGCAGTAGTGATACATATCTCCACCCACTCTCTAAATAATTCAGGGAAGTCTACAACTTTCATGATATTGAATAGAAACTCCCAGTTAACTGAATCATAGGCCTTGGCTATATCCATCTTGATGGTACAATTTCTCATCTTCCTCTTGGAATGATAGCCTTCCATCAATTCCTAGCATAGGAGTATATTAGTACTCACCGATCTCCCCTTCAGGAAGGTATGTTGCTCAGGGCTGATCATTTTCTCCAAGCTGGTTCTCAATCTATTTGCCAAAATTTTTGTAATGATTTTGTACAAAAAATTACAACAGGCAATAAGTCTATACTGATCTAGCTTTATTGCATTGCTTTGTTTAGGGACGAGACACACATATGTCTTATTCCACTCCTTTAGGAAGGTTTTTTTTAAAAAAAACTCTAGCACTGCTCCAACAACTTCTTCCTCCATTATGTCCCAGTTTTTTTGAAAAAATTTTGCATTATACCCATCTGGTCCTGGGCATTTACAGGGTTCATTATAAAAATTACCTCATGAATTTCGTGCCTTGTGACTTCCCTAACAAGTAGCCTCTTGTTCTCTTCATTCACCTTCTTTAGGTTTGTAACTAACTCTCCTAGTATCTCCTTTACATGTGTATCAACTTCATATTGTTTACTAAAGTAGTCAAAGACAAAAAAATTTTTGCTCTCTTGATCCTCATACTTCCTACCAGTATGGTCCACCAGCTCCTTGATGGTGTTCTTATTTCTTTGTACTGAAATGGCACTCATATAGTACTTTGAACAATGTTTCCCCTCCTTTAAACATAAAATTCTTGATTTTTGTTTTTGCAATATATTAATATTGATCAGGACTTGATTGTAACTAGACGCTAGGTGAGCTTCCTCCTTCCTAAAATGTGTATTCTCTGGATTTGCTATAATTCTTTTCTGGCACTCTTTCGGCTTGTCCATCACTTTGTCTTTCTTTATCTGTTCTGGTTTCAAAGAGTCCTTACTTAGTTGTTTCAATTTCTCCTTCAACCCTTTCAACCTAGTGCTAAGGATGGAACCCTTCGATCCATTAACCTCCACCTTTATCCCCTTGCTTAGAATTCCCCTCAATTATGTGTTCCATCAAATAATTGAATATTTTGAATGGAGCGTTTAGCCTCTACCCACCTCTAGGTAACTCCACAACTATTAGACTATGGTCTGAAACATTTGGTTCTTCAAAAGTGGCATTACTCAGGGGGAATTGCTCTATCCACTTCCTATTCAACATACACCTAGCTAACTTCCACATTAAAAATCGTTCTCCATCTTGCTTCTTGTTCCAAGTAAAGACTTCCAACTTCTGAGCATTGTAACCTATTATCAATCGACCATTCACATACCAATCATAATTGGAGATCACCCTCCAATGTTCATCCAGGAACTAAAACCCCTTCTCCAGGTGTTCCCTCTTTATTTTGGTTTCCAATAAATCAACAAAATATATTTTACTATTCCTAATCAATTCCCTGACTGCAAGCTGCTTATTTAGGCTATTAAGCCCCCTAACATTCCAAGCTACTAGTTTCATAAGTTCTTCTTTTTACGAAACCGTTTTCTCCTAGCCTTCCTACTCATTCCTATGGAGATTGATATGGTGTCAGGCTAAGAACCTGATGCTTCCTGACTTTCGTGTATAAAAGTCCGATTGAGTTCTTCTTTAGCCCGTAATCTCTCTTGTTCATTGCTTAGTTAATTCCCTAGCTCGGCTATGTTCACCTTCCCCTTATCTGCATCCAAAGTTATCCTAGCCTCAACCTCCTTAGCCGTGACTTCTTCCTTGTTAGTCCCCCGGAGAGATTTATCACCTTGATTCCTTATCTCATCTCCATATATCTTTGGTGCTACCCAACTATTTCCCACCAGTTTCGTGTCCACACTGACTTGATCCATTGATTCTTGATAACCCGTTTCTGCCTTGTCATTATCACCCTTATACATGCCCTTTTTAGCATATGCCAGTTTTTTTCCCTCTTGCTATTAGGTTCCAAGTCTCCTTTTCCACATGTACGTTAAGGGCTATTTCTCTAACTGGATATGGCTACGAATGATCTGGACCATTCCTTAACTCCTGTTGTCCCTCTTGACCATCCTTTCTTTTCCAAACTTGTTACCCCTCTTGTGTTTTTGGTCTCCATATATAAGAAATTCCTATGGTATGTTCTACCAAGTCAACATTCTCAGAAAGTCTCATAATTCTCAAGTTTTCAGGGAGTTTCCTAAAAATGTCAACATCTACACACACTCGTGCAAACCCAAGTCTCCTCATTAACGTAATATTTTCATTAAGTCCCAACAGCTTACCTATTTTACTTGCTATGTAACTCACAGCTTCCATTGACTAATATTTCAGAGGAACCTTATGTATATTGACCCATAGTGGTATACAATTAAGCTTGCTTCTGTCCAACTTCACCCCCAACTGCCACTTCTTGATGAGTATTGGACGCCCCATCACATGTCATGGATCGGGCTTCTAGCACCCTTTGCGCATTCTCCTCGAAATTAAACTTGAAGATAAAAAGTTAATCCTCATTCACCATGACATGCTATAATCCCTTATTCCTCCATGTGTTATTTGCCTATCGACTGACGATGGGGAACGCCAGTCACTTCTCTAGGAAGAAACCTACAAGGGAGATTCTCCATTTATGAGCTCCTTGATGTAGCACCTCCAGAGGCGCCTGAATCGATTGCTCATATTCAGATTCCACAAACCTAAGTTTGTCCAAACTCTTAGAGTCGCCCACTATGAAGCTCCAAGTGGTCTTCCCATTATCAGCCCTATGTGATTTTTCCGAAGCACCTCCGATTAGGGGGAAATTTGAGTCAGGTGTTGGTTAGGTATGCTGGGTTTTGTTGTGCTCCGGTTTCTCGAAGACAGGTGCAGGTTTTTTTTATCTTATACATATTAAGATGTATTTAATAAATTTAATAGAATTTGTAAATAAAATTATATTGAGATCATAATTATGATATTCATATTGTATTTATGTATTATTTCTAAATTATTCCTAGTCATTGTTACATTGAGAGTCGACATTAAGGAAAAGTAAAAAGATTAGCACATGTTATATTTCTTTTTTATAAATGAAGAAATCGACTTCATTGACTAAAGTATGGAGATGCTTAAATAAACGTATGGGATGCTTATTAGAGAACAAGTTCATTGAACTGACCTCATATAAGAATTCTATCTAGAACATTACTTATATGTCTATGTTGTTATGATTGCATAAGTGATCCTTTGATTTGATATTTATAAGTGATCATTTGACTTGAGATCTCGAAAGGATCTCATATGTGGATTGTTATATTTTGATATTACATATGAACTATTCTAGTTAAAGGTAGCTCAATCGATAGTTACTGGATATAATATAAACTATATAAAGGAAATTAAAAAATCAATACAAAATTCATCAACTTAAAGTCATTAGGAAGAATGTTATGTTATTCTTGATTATTATTGATTTAAGAAATTCTCGGCTAAGATAGAATGACATTTTGAAAATAATTTTTAAATGTCCTTAATATTATTGATTCAAGAAATCCACCTCTGATATTTCCACCACGTGTTTTTCATTATTATTTTTAAACTGAAAAATAAGGGAATTTTTTTGGAAAACCAAAAGGTAAAAGGAATTTTTCGATAATTGTAAAGATTAGGAGATTTTTCTAAAGTTTTTAAGCTACAAGGAATGTTTATATCTTTTATGCTTTTATTTAAATTATAATAAGAAAGAAATATAATTTATTGAAAATTATTTTCAATTAAAGTTTATTAAGGGAGTTAAGATAATTTGAAATATTTCTCTATTGAATTTAAAACTTGTTTCAAATCAAATTAATGTTTAATCTAATTTAATTATCCAAAGAGTTATAAATATTATTTTATATTAAGAAGATCAATAACTATAATCAAACATGACTTCATTATTTTATGCTTATAATCTGGTTATATTTGCATAAAAATTTACATAAATTTATTTTGTATGGTTGATATAATTATGATGTATATTAAATTACATATTTTATAAGTATGATACTTTTACATGCAATCTTGTGTTTGATGAGACTATAAAAATTAAATTCCTCATTAAAATACTAATCACATCTTAAGAACATAATTGTTTTTTTTTAAATTAAAAATTTGGATTGATAGAGTAAAATTGAAGTACAACATTAGGAGAGTGGTATTACTCTCCTACAACAAACGACACATAAGTCATTGTAATTGTCAAACGATAAAACATCAACACACTACATAATACAATCAAACCAACTGGAATGACAGCGTAGTAAGAGGAAACGCGTACGCTGGAAGACAATAAGAACAACATCATTACTTATCTAAGGTAAAGTTGATTGTAAAAGAGGTAAAAGAACCCTCCCATCTACACATCAAAGATTATGATGTTTCCAAATTACGGTTATGAGAATAAAGGCAATCCAAAGGCTTCTCAGCTTGTTTCCATCTAATTAGAGGTGAGAAACTTTAATCTTGGTGCATCTTTTCTTCTTTAATCTTCCTGTAACAGTAGATATACTAAAGTCGCTCAGATTAGGGATATAATGCCACAGAAGAGGGGAGTTGCCAAAGAATGAAAGGCAAAAGTCAACAGGCAACTCAACAACACACCCATAAGATAGATATTGAAAAATATATTCAGACTTCTAGAAGGATGGATGGAGGGGAAGTCCAATGCCAATCTTTGCATAGCAATGTGGGTCGTCTCAACATCCCCAACAGGTACAATCTTCCTTTGTATATGTTAATCTATCTTCCCTTTCATGTCACTGCATGCTTTAGTATAGAACTTCAACAATTTGCCGTGAGATAGCTATATTAGGGCAATAACTCACTTCTCCTAAGACAGAAGAGCTTCTCCCTAATTTTAGAAATTAATGAGGAAAAAACTTTATCTCTGGAGTGTGAGATATTCTAGAAGAATCTTAGGTTTCTCTCTTGCCAGATGTCTTTAATTGTGGAGGCAAAGAGATGATGTAAAAATGCTTCCTATGATCAGGAGTATCTTCCAACTTTAAAAGCCAATATAACTTGTCTATAAAGACAATTCCAGTATTAGAAACCAGAAAAAGATGCTGAACCCTCTCCCATATAAGTTTCGAGAAAGGAAATAGGAAGAACAAGTAATTATTGATTCTTCCTCCCTTTCACAAAGGACACAAGTAGAATTGATAGGGATGAACTGCATCTTATTTAATGTATTCAATTTATTCAGAGTAGCAAGCCATAAAAGAAAGGAGTGACTAGGCATAAGTGACTTATGTCATATTATAGGGTACCAAACAAACCTTGGGATGTCTTGGTTCTGCCATGCCTTGAATTTTGAGATGTTGATTTTGTAGTTTGAGACAATGGAACATTTCTTATCTTCCCAAGTCTGGTTGGTAGTTGGGAGCAAGATGTTACAAATATGTGGGAATAGACAATTAAAACCCTATGATAATTGAACTGATCTTAGACTTGGGACGAAAACCATTTCATGAGCGAGAGCCTGTGGAATTTGAGTTAAGGGGTGTAAACCTATCCAGTTGTCATGCCACAAAAAACCCTTCTCCCCATTTTCAACCTTATAGAGAATCGTAGGCTCTAAGATAGGTCTTAATTTCAAAAGTTGAACTAAAGACTAAGAAAATATGGATTCTATCATAATGGACCAAAGGCTAGAACCTTAAGAATATAGCTATGAAAATGTCTGATCCATAAAGAATTCCCATCTAATAAGATGTTCTAAAGATTTTTTATCAAAACTATTCTATTAAAGTTTCCAATAGAGGTCAATCCCAAACCACTGTCCTCTTTTCTCATACATACCTGTGACCATTTGACCTTGGTAAAGTGACAATTTAAATTTAAATTCCCCTAAAGAAACCTTCTAATTAGCTTGTTAATAGTCTTGATGACTCCTTTAGCTAGAGTCATGTTAGATGACCAATAAATGTGAAGAGAATTCAAAATAGATTTGGCGAGTTGCAATCACCCTCCAAATGAGAGCACTTTAGTTGCCCACAAGCCTAATCTTCTATGTATTTTTTAAACTAAAGGGTAGCATTCAAAGAATTGTATCCTTTTGGTAGTAATGGGTTGCCCCAAATAGGTCAAAGGAGAAGGATTCCTATTCATACCAGTGACTTAGGAGATTATAACCTCCATCATATTGGCATAGCAGCCAGAATAAAATGGCTCTTACTGAAATTCACTTCCAAACCTGAAAGATCTCTAAATGTAGATAATGTTGAGTTAAGAACATAATTGTTGCCTTCCATTATTTAAGCATAAATTAAAGTTTTATCTATTGTAATGCTTATTGAGTGACTCAAGGCTTATTTAACCCAATATATTTTACCTTAATTAATGGGTCCTACTTAACTAAAAGAGACTTTTGTTTATTACAAGACTTGTTAAGTGACTCGATGTCTCTTTAACCTAAATATATTTTATCTTAAATTAATGGGTCCTACTTATCTAAATTTGTATAACTTGGATGAATGACTCATGATCATATAAGTTTAGAGGCAAGGTTATTAATAATATATAAGAAATGTTTTGACAAGACTTGTCACCTAATGGATTTAAGAGTCACATGAAATGTGATTGATAAGGATGTTATCTACCTAATTTAAGTTTAGTTAGTTTGATAAGTGACTCAATATTAACTAAATTTAAATGGGATACAGCCTACTATAGGAATTAAAGTAATGTTTTTGAATAGTAGTGAGAGTTATTCTTAAATAAAATAATAGTAGTAACCAAATATATTATTAAAATTATAATCTTATTTGGTTGTTATGACATGTAACCAATTACTTGCTTTATTTCATTTATATTTTGTTCTAAGTACAAATTACCTTTGTTAGTATAGTTTATACTAAGTTTTAGTGAATCAAATTTATTAGATATAGGTTACTAAATTTTAGTGAACTAAATTTTAGGTCATGTTTGTGAAGATAGATAAGTTAAAAAGGAAAATTGTATATCCATTATGCACTATTTCTATTAATGTTTGTTAAAGATTTGGTGACAAAATTTTAGATATATATCAATGTCATATCGATGACAAAATATAATGATATTCTAAGTTGATTAATGTGTCATAAACTTTAATAGCAACATGTAAGATGTATATCAACACTATGATAGCATAATGCAAGGAGTTGCATGAAGTAGAGTTTATGAAGTAGAGCTAAAATGTATAATACCTTGATGGAATTATTCCTTTCAATTTAGCTTACTAAAAGCATAAACATGGACTACAATTAAACGTAATGACTATAGTATGATAATATTTATCAACAAAAGAAAAATTATTGCAAGGATTTTCTTACCAATATGAAATATGATGAAGATTATATATATTACTAATTTATGATTTTGAGTATGTAGTACTAAATTTGGATTCAACATTACTACAATGTTCAAGGTATCATATGAAATAGGTTGATAGGCAAAAGTAACTGATCCAAGTTTATACTAATAGTTTGTATCTATTAAGTCAAAGGAAACTTATGCTTACATAAGTGACCAAAAAAATGAAAAGTTAGATAAATAAGATTATCCTTTTATACCAATTTTTTTAAATCAACATAATGAGAATCACAACGTTTCATAGTAGGATATATGTATACTTTAATTATGAATCGTATAAAACTTGTGAAACTTATTAAATTAAACAATAATCAAATCAACCTTTGAAGAAAAAATGCTGGTATTAAATTGTTAAATTTTATACATATGATGTGTTGGGTGTAATAACAATTCATAAAAGGATGAATACTTATTTTTTATTATATTTACTAATAACTTTATGTGATATAATCATTGTATTGAATGAAATATTGATTTAAAATTTAAAAAGTTTAAAGTATTTAAGTATAAGTAAAAGTTAAGCATTGAAAATGTTGAAGCACTTCCATGAGAATGATGTGAGATTTAAATTATTTATCTATAAAGAATGGGATTTTATGGTAAATACCTCCACAACTAAATCTCATAACAATACAGATTTGTATAGGAAAAAAAATACAGTATGAGATATTGTATAATGAAATATTTATTTCTTTTAAAACAAAACTTAGTACAACATCTTACTTTCAATCGTTCAATTAAAAATTAACAAGGTTTCATATTATATATGAAATGATAAGACTTTAAAAGAGTTAAAGTTAATGATCTTGGAATATAATGCTTAGTTAAAGCATATATTATCCAATAAGTTTAGAACTACATTAACTAATAGAAAGTTATGAGATATCCAAAAAGGTTGGATATAATCTTACAGACTCCAATGAACAAAATATTTGTTTCAATGAACATTTTTAGGAGAATGGTCCTCAAGATAAGTAGTCGGAGCAAGATGGAATTTGAAAAAGTTAAAATCTCTTAATAAATCCAAATGGAACTAGTGCCTTTATTAATACATTTGTTGTATAGTAAAAAGCTTATGAGATATTGAAAGATTCATTTTCATGATAAATTCAAATAGTTTATCTTGTAAATGATTATGGATTTATCATATTTGTAAGAAAGTTAGTGGAAGCACAGTTGTCCTCTTTAGTAGGAGCTTGTAGAAATATATTGCTTATAAAGAGAACAAGAATTCACATTTTCAATTAATGAAGATATAATAGTACAAGACCTATTTTTATTGGATATGAAAAGATCAAAACTTAATTATAGGAATTAGATTTATAGAGATAAATACAGAACTTATTTACCTATTCTAGTCCAAATACATAGATAATGTACTAAAGTTATTTAATATTTGAGATATTAAATACTTAAGAAGTTTTAAGATATCTATTATTCTATTATGAGTTGATATTGGAGTTTAAGTTTATATGTATGTTAACTTTAGAAACAAATCATAGTAAAAGTATATCTGACTTAAAAAACATTATTTTGAGGTCGCAAAGATTCTGATGTAACATTAATTGATACTAAACCCATGATAAATTTTTCATTTGTTAAAAATGATTACTTGGATCAATAAGTTCTTTAATGAATTTGATATAGTTTCTTGCATTGTTTAAATAGTAATGTACTGTGAAACATTAAAGCCATGGGTCATGCAAAAGGATCAAAGATCTCATCAAAGATCCAAATAAGTATTTAGGTAATTTCTCTTAATTATAAGAAAAATTAAGATGAAAGTTATAAAGTTTAAGCAAGTACTCACTAAAGAGAATCTTGTATAATTGTCTTACTAAATCATTATCTTAGCGATAATATGATCATCATATAGTGATATAGTGTAAGATACTTAAACAATTGACCTAGTATAAATGGGACATTGTTGATATATGCCTTACAACCAATCAATTAATTGTAATTTTAGTGACATAATTGTTTTAAAATATTGTTTATCTCATACATATTGAGATGTATAAGATAAAGTCCATGAGATAAATATGCCTAAACAAACATATGAGCTCTTGTTAAAGAATAAGTTCACTGAACTAACTCCATATCAGAATTCTATTTGGAATATTATTTATATCTCTATAGACGTTCTCACTGTGATGATTATATAAGTGATTTTTTGATTTTGAATTTCCAAAGTATCTCATATATGGATTACTATGTTTTAATACTGTTTATGACTTATTTTAGTCAATGATAGCTTAATCGGTAATTATTGGATACAACATGAACTATATAGAGGTAATTGAGTAATCAGTATATGATTTATCACCCTAAAATGATTAGGGAGAGTGTTATATTGTTCTCAATTGTTATTAATTTGAAAAATTCTTGACCAAGGTGGAATGATACTTTGAAAACAAATTTCAAATATCATTAACTGAATCAATTGCTAACGAATGAGAACTAATATGATTGGATTCATATAAACTAAACATTAATTCCATATTTTATGTCTAACTCGAATAGTGTGTGATAAAAGGAATAAATTATACGAAAAAATCATATTCGAAAATGATAGTTAAAACTATTTTGACATTTCTAATATTTTGGTAATCGTGATGCATTGTTAAATACCAATCTTAATCTATATATGTAACTTTTTTAATTAGAGAATTAAAAATAAATTAAAGGAGTTTAATTTATCTAATCTTAAATATCATTTTGGGTTATAATTTACATCTATTGCTAACATAATTAGGAACCTAATAAACCACACATAAAAAATGGTTAAAGAGACGAAAAAAGATATTTTAATCAAATTTGGCTTGATTGTAAAATTTGAAAAACTTTAGGATTAAATATGGATATTTAATAAATAAGCATCTATATAAGATAATAAAATTTATTTGAGCTCAATTAGCATTTTATTATAATTAATTGTAATTCTAATTAAATTTAACTGAAACTAACATTTTATTTTAATTAAGTTATTTAAAAATCAAATCCTATTATAAATTTTCCTCTTTATCTTACTTGTAGAGTTCTATTAATGCATTTATTTAGATATTAATAGAGGCAATATACATATGCGGCTATAACAGTCGCAATGAACTAGTTTTAAGAAAGGTTTAAAAGAAACAACAAGAAATGAATCAAGTTGTACAATAAAATATAAATTTATGATTCATACTTTATTATATTTTACATGATAATCATGTTATAAAATTTAAGTAATATTGATTTTTGAAAAATCAAATGATAGAAATTTATATTTATTCTGGTATGTGTAATATCGAATCCAACTTTAATTTGCCAACAAATTATACTTGCAAGATCTTTCGAGTTGGCTTTATGTGGGTTGGCTAATGTTGTAAGCCACCCAACTTGTGATCATCTAGTGAATGAATTGTACAAACAGCATGAGCCCATAAAACATAAATAACTAATGAAAGATGTAAAATGCAAATGTTTCATTTTGTAATGGCAAGTTATTAAATCAATGCGATTACATTATATATAAGAATGGCTCTTAAGGAACTTATTTGACCATTTCTTATATCTATGCTTTGTAGTAATTACAGCATGTCGTCTGTGTTGGAACTTCCAGTTTCTGATCGACTCAAAGTCGAACCATTTGAAACCTAACCCAACCACATAAACATTATCTATTTTGCAGACTAAGTCACTCCTTTGACGAAGGGAGCCCCTTTTTAATAAATGCCTGGAGGCAGGCAATGACTGCATGGATTGTAGCACACTTCTGTTATTTTTCTAAGATAGGAGTCTATTTTAGTTTTCTTCTCCATTTCATTAGAACAAGTCAACTTTAGTACACACCAAATATGCTTCAAATTCAAGATTCGTTTTCAACCACGCAAAAAATACGAATATGTAGATAGAATACGTATTTTCTATGAGTGGATACACTTAACTGCTCCATAGTCACGGAGTCTTTAATACGATTGATTGCCTTGAACTTGACTCTTCGAAAGCTACGCATGCGATGGATAAGGGTTTAGTTGATTAAGTCTTGGACTGGGAAATCAATGGAAGAATGAGCAATCTGATGTCGTGGTAATTCGGTCAAGACCAATATATTCTTGAATCATACTTCAAATATCTAGACGATTCTACCTTTTGAAATTTCCAACCCTGGCTACAATTCCTCATCCAATAAAATGGTGACTCATTTGGATGCGTGGTTTGAATATATGCTTACCTAGACGTGCAAGTTGATCATAAATCTCTAACACAGTTTGTGCTGGAAAATCCGTCGCAGTTTTACAATTCAAGAATTGTGGAATCAAGCGACAGTCATTCGTATGCAACTTTCAACAGGACAAGGCCAAAGACTCGCAAGATTATTTGAGTACAGGATTCCTCATGTACTCGAATATATACTGTTATTAATAATATAAATTTAATTAATATTAACAACTAAATATATTATTGTATTTGCTTAAAAAATCCAAAATTACTTGACTAAAACCAAAAACACAAGAAAAAGCCAACCCCTTGATATTTATTATTTAATAACGGCAATCCGAAAACAAGACCCCAATCATTCAATAACAGCAATCCAAAAACAAAACCCTTTAGTTATGATACAATCCAAGCAGGCCAGTTGTCACTAACACAAGTCTTGCTCTTATATACTAGAGCCATAACACTCTGACGATGGTGGTGAACAACAACAGCAAAATTCCAAGAGAACGGAGCCAAGATATCAGACATGGACATTGAAACACAAGATAAAGAGAAATCCCTCAAACAAAAACGTATAGATCAGGAACAAAAGAAAACCACCTGAAACCACAACTCCACTTGTCTGGTAATGAAGGACATTTAGGCAGCCAATGCCAAGTCCTTCTTGACACCTTATAATATAATATCTCTGGCCATGTGTAGCAACAAATACATATCGTACCTTGATGCCAGAAGCAATTGACATGATCATAATTATGGTAAGAAACTGACACAAATTTCCTGCACATCAACTCAGGCAAACTTTCGATTTCAATCCAATTTCCACCTTCAACCAATTCCCACAATTTAATGCTCTTCGAAATCCCATTTGCCCCTATTCCGCCAACCAAATACCGCTTCAGCCCACCATCACTCACCAATCTCGCAAAAGTTAGATTCCTTGGCAAGTCACTGTTCAATCTCTCCCACTTTCCAGTCTCCAAGCAAAAACATGCCACGGAAAATGGCTCCTGGGTAGTGAAGAAAAAGGAACCATTCACAAATACACCTTCTTGATGGCTGTTGCCACTCAGAATTGGTTCAAAACCATCAAACTTTTGCCAAAGATGGAGTCTTGAGTCGTAAATGAAGGTAGAAACTGAGGCAAACGCGGAACATTGCATGAAAATTATGTACCCAAATGGCAACGAAACAAAAGTGAAACATTCAAAAGAGAAAGGATAACTCGGGAACTCAATAACCCGCGAGGACTTTGCCAGGAGATTGCAAACAAGAAATGAACTTGAACCAGGAAGAGAAAAGCAAAACAGCCCATTAGAAGACGAGAGAAGACAAACAGAGGAAGAACCAGCTATACTATATGGTGGCAAAAGAGAGAGCGATAGAGCACAATTCCGCCATCTTCCAAGAGTAGAATCATACAAAGGCACGCGCTTGCAAAACTGAGGATGCGAGAGCATAAGGAAAGAAGAGAAAGGGCAAGTAGCAGAGGAGTGTTTGGAAACGAAAGGGGGAGAAAAAGGCAGAGAATTGAAGTGCTTACAAGTTGATCTCAGAGTTAAAAACGACTTCAGGGGCAAAAAAGACAGTACATGTTCAAGTAATTCCTCCGGCAACCGGCTCCAGATTCCGGGATCCATTGCCGGCGAGGTGGACGGAGATTGCAAGCTGTTTCTAATCATGGGTCGATCTCTGATTTGTAATTGAGATGCCAAGTTATGAGCTTTGATCGCTTGGCCTTTGAACTGAAACATTGCTTTCCTTCAAGAAACAGAAAGCAATCTTCCGCAGCCGGGATAGCGCGGGGGACAATAATCTGCTACCGGTTAACCATGCAAACGCATTTAAATCTTATCTTAATGATTGCGATTGATAGTAGCGAATCAGCGAAACCAACAAATTGACTTCGGACTTCGGAGCTCTTAGTGCCCTAATCACGTGTTTGACATACAATTTCTGGGCTTGGTATGTAAGTGGGCTTTTGTTCTTACAAAGTCAATAAGTCCCCATGTACCCATGTAGTCAATTATCAACCATCGTTATAACTTATAAATGTCAACTTAATTTAGTCTATGTAATAAATGCAAATCTCTTTCATCTATTCTATCAACGTTTTCCATTTATTGTCTCTGTTGGCATAACAGAATAAGCCATCTAATTGAAGTAAAAAGAAAAAGTGTAGCCGTCTTTTATATTATACATCAAGTTTCAAGTATATATATATATATATCGTACTGAGTCTTGGTACAATGGAAGCAACATACGTTTACACAATGTAATGCTTGAATCATGGTACAGGAAGAAGAATTATAATAGGTAAAGTAAAGGAAAGGTAGATTTAGGATTAGGTAATAAAAGCAGCCCCAGATGTCTCAATCACTCCGATTATTTTGATCCTCCGTTGACTCTGGATCCTGCAGGCAATATCAACATTCTCATAAGATAGCAGCCACTTGCTACTGCTAGACATTAGAGAGTAAGTCGTCATAAACGTTAAAAATGGAAGAGTCCGTCTACATCTTTAGGCCACACTGGTTTGCCGGTCGTCGTAGCCAGAGTACAGATCCTGCAGAAGTGAATTAAAAATAGCTGCTAAGGCTAAGAGTTTCAAGACCATAGCGTCTTGTTTGAATGACTGCAACAACTGTTCAGGATTAATATTTAAAAATCAATCAAGATAAAAGAATTAGTCACAATCTTTGACTTCCATGAAAAATAACAAAGGTTTTAAAACTCAAAATAAACAAAAGATCAAGCAAAGAAAATGCCTCAACACATAAAAAAACACACCTAGAGTAACCTGTCAATATATGAAAATCACATGGGAATAGAATCCAACCTGATCTTGACTTGAAAAGCAACTGTTTACACCCGTCATGGCAACGTAATGTAGTGAATGACCAGATGACATGTCAAAAGCCTGAAGCATTTGAAAGTTAAACTGTACTTCTACACCACTCCTTAATATATAAAGTGAAGAAGCAATGTAGATCTTGAAGAAAGGACCCAAGTCTTAAACAGATTTCAATCATGAGTTGTCGCCAACTGAATGACCTTGTTAGTTTGCAAAGTTCAAACCTTACTCTGAATCTGATCCCGGAAATATAAACGTGCATGCAGAAACCATGTCACAAAAACATAGAAAGAATAACGGTTACAAGGAAAATAGAAACGCTTTTGAAGCTGGTTGCTTCAGTAACATTTATTATGAATCATCTTGAGTTATTTTCAAGCTAATCACAGCACCAAAGCGATCTTGACAAGATAATATAATAAACATGGATGTAAGCTCTGTTTAACAGATCCCTTTGATGGACTTGGACCAAGAGATGACGGCGCTTGATTCCATTTGCATGAGTAGGGTTCTTTTGGGGAGCATACAGAACCACGGGCTGATGAAAGAAGGAACCTTATTCATGACTCTCCGTGCAAAAGTACAAGCTGTGTATGAGTCTGGTCCAAAACAAAAAGGCATCCATGTCCCAAAAACATATGGCACCATCATATGCATCAGTAATCAAAAGTAGACCATTTATTATTTCCCAAAAGTAGTTCACATCTGAACGTGGATGATATATGATCTTATACTTGCATTCTACTTATTGATGTATATACACACATAAATAGATATGTAGGTCCAAAATTCAATTTCAGAATAAATACTCATAACTTTGAGCTGAAAAACAATCAAAAGCCAGACACCCTTGATCAGAAATTGATCAAAACAATTGTTTCCTCCAAACTAACTTCGTGCCAGAAACTTCCCCCTCAACTCTAAATCCCCACAGAGTCAAACTTTAAGCTCAAACATTCAATAGACATGACTTCTCAACCAGAAATTGATCAATTAGCATCACTAAGGAGGCGTTTGGTTTGAGCATGGAGTTGACTATGGATATAGGTATAATAATAGAAGAGGATGGGGATGGATATGAAAAATAAAAAAATGATGTTTGGTTTGTAACTTGGGTTTCTGTATTAATACCTGGAGGCACAGACCAAAAACTTCCTTCGTTGATGAGACGCGATAAGGCAGGTTGGGAGATCGTAAGGAATTGAGAGGCGATAAGGAAGTAAAGAGGATGGTAGGGCAAAGATTGGGGATAAAAGAGTAAAAAATAAACGTGATAAAAACTTAGATTGGAATGAAAATTCGATACCCACCCCTTGGTGGGTTTAGTAAATTCCCAAATTTAATGGGATAAATTCATTCTCATCAAATTGAAAATCCCAAAGCAAACATTATTTTTTACAATTATTCCATTCCTTCGTTCCCAAACCCTCAAACCAAACGCCCCCTAAACTCCGAAAAGCACAGGTTTGATGGGCAATTAAAGAAAGTTTGAAATTACAGCTGGTAGAGTTAATCGAGCCTCTGAGCGAGGACAATGTCCTTGTAGTTTTAGAGTACAAGGTCGGTGACCTGGTTGGACTCAACCGGGATTTTAAGGCATTTTTGGCCTCGACAAAACAGGATAGTGGCGAGTTAGTCTGTGCTCAAGAACTTGAACACTAACACTTTTTATTCCATTCGATTTGGTTCTCTGTTTATTATAAATTATCTAAAGAAAACAGCAATAACGAAAAGCTATTCTTTCTTCTTCTAAATCTTCTCGGCAATGTACAGCCCGTGAGCATACCGATCTAAGGCCTAATAAGAGTTAGGTTTCAGATAGGCCTAGACTTGTAATCCAAACCCAAATTTAATTAAAAAAAGAGATTTGGTTTTTAAAAAATTAACGAGGCCGACCCATTGCCATCCTTATCCAAGACCAAGAGGATATGTTCTTGTTTGTTTTATCTTTTGGGTTCTCCCATGATAACCTTAGGTTATGTTTGGTTGGATGGTCATTAATGGAATGAAATAAAATGTAATATTATTCCATTATTTGCGGGGAAAGTTTATAATAAAATGGAATAGAATAAGAGGGAAGGAGAAGGTTTCACATTACATCTTATTTTATCTTAAATAGTAAAAATAAGTTACATTCGACTTGGGGATTTAGAATGGAATATAAAATGATAAACAATATTTCACTATATTACATTATGAACCTTTCTTCCAAATAACATTTTACTATATTATATTATGAACAATTATATCCCTCTCAAACTACAATTTTTTAATATTACATTCATTTATATTATATTCTATTATAACAATTTCATTTTATTTTATTCTATTAAAAATTTTATGTCCAAACAAAAAATTAACCTTAGTCTTAACTTTAAAAGTGGAAGGGAAGACGGTCAACGAATTTGGTCCATCTTTCAATATAGTAGGCCCAATTGTGGTAATTAAAGGCCTTTTTTTGTTGCTATGTGAACTTCTTCAGATTCTAAGGCTGATTTTGGCATCATGAATATTAGAACTTAGGTATAGTTATTATTGGTACAATTTCAATTATTAGAACAAGGTTAATAAATTTAATATTTGAAGAATTGAAGAATTATTGTAAAATGTATTTATAATTGTGTGAGAAGTGGGAATTGGAATAATACCAATTTGAATTAAAATTATAAGCCCTGAAATGAAATTGCATTAGACAGAAAATCAGGATTGATGGATTTGAAGATCAGATGTGTGATTTGAGTTATTAGGAGGTAGAGTAGTGGGGCTTTGTAGAGCCCGGCCTCTACCGCCATCACTCCAGGTATTGTCACCTCTGGTACTCGAACTCGAGACCTCAGGGTTTTGTTCCGCTTAAAGCGGAA
>JANZXP010000006.1:5273103-5287345 GCA_027576715.1 Erythroxylum flavicans
TTTAATATATTTTAAATAATATTTATATTTTAAATAATTTTATTATAAAATAAAATATAGTTAAAATTAATCAAAGTGCTTTTTATTTTTATGTTGCCAAACAGTCTACTGTATTAAGCTCTTTTTAAAAAGTTATTTTTTAATTGACAGCCAAACAGTCTACTGACTTTTTAAAAAAGCTCTTCTCAGAAAAGTTCTACTGACAAAAGCTCTATTGACAAAAGCTCTATTGATATAAGCTCAACCAAACAGGCACTTAGTCGTGGTCATCATTCTTAAACCGTCTTTGTACTTGAGAATACTATTTAGGTATACATTTATTCTTTTATTTTGTACTTTAATCATAATAATTCTCTGCTTTAGAATCAAAATTTGTATATGAATTATCATCTCCCCAACAGTTCAGATGACACATAGATAGATTCATATCCTAAAAGATATAATCGGTCATGTGATTGACATAAGAATATGTCTCATTTGCTTGAACAAAGTGAATCGAAAGGCAACTCCTGGTTTCTTTACGTGAAAATACTGGAAAGATCATCAAAATTTATATAGTAAATTGAGTATTTTCTTGGCCAGGCCTTTTATAAATTGATTTGAGAAAGCCATCGTTTAGTCATTTTGCAAGTTATTTTTAGATCAAAAAGAAATGACAGGAGCCTGTTTTGTGATAGGATCCTATTTAAACGTAAGGAGCCTGTTAAGCGATAAAAAACTTGTTGAATGACAAGAGCCTACTAAACAAAAAGTTATGTTAAAGACAATTTAAAACAGAAGGCTCCTGTTACAACTGAAAAGAACCTCTTGCAAATTAAAAACAGAAAGAGCCTGTTATAAAATGAAGAAGTCTATTGCTGAAATAAATACACATACACACAATATAATGTGAAATTTTAAAAGTTAAGAGAAGAGAGAGAAAGACGTAGTCAATTTATAATGGTTTGGCTTACATCTCAAGCCTACGTCCAGTCCCCAAGTATCCAACTTGAGTGTTTCACTATAAAAACAAAGTAGTAATTTGACGAGCCTCTTTAAGCTCACAAGTATATATTTTTTAAAATTCTTCAACCTTCTAGACTCGAAGTTTATAACAAGCTTCTAAAAGCTCATAGAAGAATAAAATGTAAAATCAAAAGTAAGTTCTCAAATAACAATTTCTCTCTTGATAAAGTGATTTCACTTTCTAAGGCATAATAAGAATGATATGACTCTCAAGAAAATAAATGTTGCTCAAATGTTTCGAAAGTCTGTGTATGATCATTTTTTTTCACAAATGTTGTTGCTCTTCTTTAAATAGTCAATTTCTTTAACTAGCCGTTGCTTCATCTTAATTCTAAGTTAACTTTGGATTTTCAACATCATCTCTGCTAGAACGAAAATTTTCAGAGCTAATTGTTCAAAAAGGTAATATCCTTTTGGATGTTAATAAGGAAAGTTTACTAAGAAGGTTCTTGCAAAAAAGGCAGTAATTTCCCATGATTTTATTTCCTTAAAAAATATAGTTATCTATACAAGGAAAGAAATCCAATTTGAAATTTGAAATATTATATAGTTATCATCAAAATCGTTAAATATAAACCTTGAGCTAACAATCTCTTCCTTTTTTATGATGACAAACAATAATAGATATATTTTTTAAAATTCAAAGAGATAATAGATGATTTCGAAAGATACCTATGACTTTTATATGTTTAGACATAATTAAAAGGAGTCTGTCTCTTAAGAAAGGAACCTATCGTTTATATATCACATATTTTCACAAGTGCAACAGTATAATCAATGACATATATAAACGAGGCAGCATTAAGAAATATGCATTGAGCAATATTGAGAAATATATCATCATATATGCAAAAATATGCAAAAAGCATATCAACATAAACTCTCCCCTTTTGTCATTATAAAAAATAATAAAAGAGTATAGAGAGGAAGTGAAATAAAATAGAATGAAATATGAAGAGAGAAAAAAAATGAATTCACACAGTCAATGAAGAGTTTTCCTAAGGAAAAATTGCAAATCTAGGACCTAGTTTTGGAGGCTATCAATTTGTTCGCGCATTTGATCCTGATTAGAGTGAATGTCCTTCAATTACTGCAAGATCAAGTCATTCATGCTTTAGAGTGGAACAGAGGCTGGCTTTTGTGTGGTTGGACTCAAGATACTTGTAGCTCTTTTTGACTTCTTTTCAACCCACACGTTGTCCTTCGTCTTGTACCAAAATCTCGCAATCGCATACCCAAGAGATGACTGCCATCTTTCCATCAATTTCTTGTTTTCTCATATGTGTGTAAAAACATTTAACCAGTTCATCACACACAGTTTCGTCCAAGTTTGAGAAATGCTCCCAACCAACAACAAGAAAATAGTGAGTGATGGAAATACTTATATTATCAAACATCACAGGTGGTAAGATCTACCCAGAAACCACCTTTCTTTTCTTGTATTGTGTTTTATGGTAGACTTCAACTTCCATTGATTCAAACATTTTTTGTGGTATTGATGTCTTTATTTTCTTTGCCTTTTTTTCTTTGGAAAATATCTCTTTTTGAGGCAGCTCTTTTCTTTCAATAGAGTCCTTAATAGTATCTTTAGTTACAGGCACTTCGCCTTTCTTTATTTCTTTCCTTTTTCTTTTTCTGGCTTCTTCTTCCTCTTTCTTTTCAGCATGCTTGGTTTCCTTTTGTTCAGAACTTTTCTCGACTTGTTTTGCAACACTTCCACCGGTCCGTGATCGTCTAATCAACTAAGTAGATTCTTCATCCAAATCATTTTTATTTGTTATCCAGTACACTTTAGGCACTTTCTTCTCTTAAGGTTCAGTAATACGAGCTTCATCATGGTTAACAGAAGGGATTTTCTTTTGTCCATTTGATTTTTTTTCTTTCCATTATATGTGAGCTTGGTGAAATTTGAGAGAGAAAACAAGAGACAATAAGAATGCAGAGAGTTAGGGTGCACAGAGAATAAGCGACGCAGATGAAAATAACAAAGATGAAAAAACGAGAGAAGTTTGCTTAAGGTATACTAAGTGATTCCTAAGAGTTGATCTCATAAGAGGTTGAGCAGACGTATAGGCTAGAAGAGGAAGCATAATCGGTTGCGTATCTTTTGACAAAAGTGTACGTAGAGTTGTCAGACTACGCCCACGTTTTTGAAAAAACTTAAACGACGTCATAAATGACTCCCTATTTTTAAAGCATATGCCACTTAGAATGTCAACCTGAGAGAAGCTTTCTACAAAGAAGATGAGCCTTCTAAACTCTAAGGAGCCTACTAAACTAAAAGAGAGTTTCTAAGGAATCAAAATTGAAGAAGTTTGCTAAATGAAATGCAAAGACAAGTAGTAGCGAATATTTATGCAGAAATAATATCAGAGAGTTTGCACATACCAAGCTCTTTTCTTAAGACGCAAAATCTATCTTCAAATAGTGGCCTGGTGAAAATGTTAGCTACTTGATTCTTAGTATTAACATGCAAAAGATCAATGGTTCCTTCTAAAACATGATCTCTAAGAAAATGATGTTTGATTTCTATATGTTTAGTCCTATAATGATGTACAAGATTTATAGAAAGATTTATAGTACTAGTATTATCATATAATATAGGAATATGATAAAAGTTGAGAGAAAAATCCTGTGGTTAATGTTTCATCTATAAGATTTGAGCACAACAATTGGCATCTGCTATGTATTCTGCTTCAATTGTTGAAAGCGCTGTGCAATTTTACTTCTTACAGGACCAAGATACTAGACATCCTTCAAGAAATTGAAAGTAACCACTTATGCTTTTTCGATCGACTTTATCACCTGTATAATTTGTAGGTGATAATGCTGTGCAATTTTGCTTCTTGCAGACCAAGTTACTAGACATCCTCTAAGAAATTGACAGTGACCACTTATGCTTTTTAGATTGACTTTATCAACTGTATAATCTACATCAAAATAGCCCACTATGTCAAATGAATCAAATTTTGGATACCATAGTCCAAAATCTATAGTTTCATGGAGATATCGAAAGATTTTTTGATTGCTTAAAGGTGATTTTATTTTGGATTTGATTGAAAGCATGCATAAAGACACATGCTAAGCATAATATTTGATCATGAGATTATAAAATATAGTAGTGATCCAATCATTCCTCTATACTTTGTCTCATCCGTAGCTTTACCTTCTTTGTCTTTATCAAGTTTAGTTCTAGTGTATGTGAGAATACCCATTGATTTGACATTCTTAAAATGATATTTCTTGATGAGTTCCTTTATATATTTGTCTTGACTAATGAAAATTTCTTTTTCTATTTGTCTAATTTGTAATATGAGAAAGAATGATAATTCTCCCATCATACTCATTTCAAACTCTTCCTGCATTAATGCTACGAATTCTTCACAGAAGGATGGATTGGTAACACCAAATATTATGTCATCAACATATATTTGCACTATGAGTAAATCATTCTCTTTTCTTTTAATTAATAAGGTTTTATCAACCTTTCCTCTTTCAAAGTTATTCTCAACCAAAAAGTTACTTAACCTCCCATACCATGCTCGAGAAGCCTGTTTTAAACCATACAGAGCTTTGGTTAACTTCATCACGTAATTCGAATAGTTTTCATCTTTAAAACCTAGTAGTTGTTTAATCAATACTTCTTTGTTATTGTAATCATTTAAGAATGCAGTTTTAACATCCATTTAGAACAACTTGAAGTTTTTATAGCACACAAAGGCAAGTAAAATCCTAATTGATTCCAATATAGCAACATGTGCATACATTTCATCAAAATCAATACATTTCTATTGATTGTAACCTTAAGCTATAAGTCTAGTTTTGTTTCTTACCACCTTACCATTTTCATCAAGTTTGTTTTGAAATACCCACTGAGTCCTAATGATTGACTTGTTTTGAGGACAAGGTACTAGATTCCAAACTTTGTTTCTATCAAATTGATTAAGTTTGTCTTTTATAGCTGAAATCTAGTTTTCGTCAGTAAGGGCCTCTTCAATGGTCTTGGTTCTATTTATGAGATGAGAGCAATAGAGTTGTTCTTGAACAGTGACCTTATTTTTAGACTTTCAGAGGGATCTCCCAGAATATATTGATACGTATCAAGACCTCCCCATTCTCTCGATATTTTTCATCGCATAGGCTCCTGCTGAGATGAAGGAGCTTAGTCTGTTCTAGCTTTAGAGGGGCCTTCTTGAATTTTGTAATTCTGAAGGTATTATAGGTGTAGTTTTATTCTCCGATGTATTTTTAGATACTAATGGATGCTCTTCATCTTCTGAGTCAGTTGTTGTTGTTGAAGGTAGTGCTTCATTAAATACCACATATATCGATTCTTCTATCTTCTTTGTTCTTTTATTATATACTCTGAATCATTTACTAACGATACTGTAGCCCAAAAAGATAGCTTCATCTGATCTCGCATCGAACTTTCTAAGGTTGTTTTTTTCCATTGTTTAGAATGAAACACTTGCAACTAAATGTTCGAAAGTAAGTAACATTTAGTTTTCTTCTTTTCCACAGCTCATAGGGGGTCATTTTCAGAATAGGTCTTATGAGATATCTATTTAGTACATAACATGTCGTGGACACTGATTCTGTCTAGTATCCATGAGGTAGTCCACTTTCACACAGCATAGTCTTGGCCATATCAACCAAAGTTTTGTTCTTTCTCTCTACAACTCCATTTTACTAAGGTGTTCTTAGACAAGAGAAGTTATGAGTTATACCATTGCTGTCATTAAATTCTTCAAACTTTCTGTTATTAAATTCTCCTCCATGATTGCTCCGAATTGAAGTGATGCAGTACCCTTTTTCTATTTGAATTTTTCTACAAAACTTCTTAAACACTTTAAAAGTATCATCCTTATTTGATAAGAAATAAACCTATCTAAATTTGAAGTAATCATCTACTAGAACAAAATCCTAATGTTTCCCACTAAAACTTTGAGTTCTAGTGGGACTGCATAAATCCATTTGCACAATTTAAAGTATTAGCTAGTAGACACAATATTTTTAGGAGGAAAGCAGCTTCTGACTTGTTTACCTTTTAAACAAGCCTCACAAACCTTATTATTTTCAAACTTTAAGGTCAGTAGTCCTCTCATTTTTGGACAATTTTGATAGAATGCTTATACTGGTATGTCTAAATCTTCTGTGCCAGATAAACAAATCCTTTTCTAAAAAAACAAAACACTTAACACTTTGTAAAGACATGTCTTCCAGTTGAACACAATATATATTCTAATTTCTAGGATCAACAACTCATTATTATCATTATGAATATCGACAATTTCATAATGGGATGCATAGAAAATGACTTTGTAACCCTTTTCACATAGCTAATTCACACTCAATAAGTTATGTTTCAAACCATCAAAAAAGAGAACATTATTAATAGAGGTAGAGTCAGAATCACCAATTTTACCAATTCCAATGACATTTGCTTTATTTTTGTCTGCAAAGATAACATTACCTCCGTTCTCTCTTTCAATGTATTTGAAATGTGATATTTCACCTGTATGCATCTTGAACAACCATTATCAACTATCCATTAATTCTCCCTTATCTCCGTTTTGAAACATATCTACAGAAGGCATTATCTCATTTTAGGTACCTAAATTTTTCTAGATCCTTTTGAGTTAGTAGTTTGACCTTTCGGTCTCCGAACATACATTTGAGATAATTTCTTTTTACAAAAATTACAAAATTGACTAATGTGACCATGTTTATCACAATAATCGCGCAGAACAGATGAATAATAGTTATTATGATTTTTTTCACTTAGTAGATTCCTGCTATTTTGGCTATAGCTGTTGCTGGATTTAACAAGAAAATTTTTGTATGGCATGATATTATTATTTTCATTGTATCATATTCTAGTCTTGCCAAAAATTCATTTACCACTACCAAACAATGCATTAAGATTCTTCCTTCCATCAATGAAATTTTCCAGATCTTTTTCTAGAGATAGGATCTTTCTAGCACTGTTCTCTTTTTTTAAGTTCTAAGGCGACGACTTTCTTCTAACTGTCTTACCTTATCATAATCATTTTTTAGTAGCATATTTTCCAACTTAGCTACTCTTTCTTCGAGAACTTCCTTTTTATAAACCTTTTGCTTATAGATAACCTCAAGAGTCACCAAATTCTCATTCACAGATTCCAATGATTTAATCTTACTTTTCAGAGATGCATCATTGCTCTTAGATTTCTCAATTTCTTTGAAATACTTCACTGTCAACCTTTTGTACTGATCATTTAATTCATGATATGCATTTTTTAATTCATCAACTTCAATGTCAGATTCAGAATAATATACCTTATCGTCTCTTGATTAAGCCATAAAGTAAACGTTGCTGACTTCTTTTGGCTCTTCTTCTTCAAAGTTTCCATAATCCTCCTCTAACTAGGCTGCAGTCCTCACTTATTTTCTGGATTTCTGGTCTCTGACTTGTACTTTTAAAGAATAGGAGATTTTGGTATTATATGTCCATACTTCTTATAATGATAGCATATGATTTGATTGTTTTGTATATTGCTATTGCTATTATTGCCTTTTGATAGAAACCTGTTATTTCCAGCTTTTTTGTTTCCTTGTCTTTTCTTCATTAGTTTCTTTTTATAGAACCGGGCATATTTTTTGACCATAAAGTTAAACTCATCATCTCCATCTACTTGCAACTCAGTGTCATTTTCATCACTGTTTGATTCGTCAGTTGCTTTTAGTGCCATTCCTTTTCTGTAGGAGGATCCTTCATCTCGTCTAAGCTCGGTTTCATGGCTCATCAGATTTTTTTGTAGCCAGTTGAGTGAAATAGTTTCTAGATCTTTTGTTGTTTCTAGAGTTGTCAACTTAGATCTCCATTCTTTTGGTAGTGACCTTAGAATTTTCATTACGAGCTCGTCATTGGGATATATCTTTCCCAAGTTCTTTAAGGCCGTGCTGTTGTTGTTGAAGCATCCGAGGAATTCATCTATGGTCTCTCCGTGTTTCATGCCAATAGTTTCGTGTTGATGCACTAAAAGACTTATTCTGTGCTTCTTTATCTTATTTGTTTTTTCAAACGTGACTTATAGTTTGTCCCACATTTCCTTTGTTGTAGAATAGTGGGATATTTTCTCATATTCTTCTAGAGATGATGCACAAATCAGATGATGTTTTGCTTTAACATTTAGCTGCGCATTTCTTCTATTGGTGTACGTTCATACTTCTATGTTTTCCAAATCAAAAAGTGTAGCTCCAACTCTAATTGCTTGCCAGACTTCAATATTTACATATTGGAGATAAATTGTCATTCTATCTTTCCAATAGGAATAGTTGTTTCCACTGAAGTAAGGAGGCTTTGAGATGGATTGTCCTTCAATATTTCTCAAGGTGTTTGCCATGATCTATTACGTGTTGTAAAACACAATAAATATGAAACCTGACTTTGATACCAAATGATAAAGCAAACACACGCAAGAGGGGGGTGAATTATATGTGACTTAAAATATTTTGCAAGTTACTTTCAGCTCAAAAAGAAATGACAAGAGCCTGTCTATAATTAAAACAGTAGGAGTCTACTGTGCGGTAGGATCCTATTTAAATGGAAGGAGTCTGTTAAGTGATAAAAAGCCTGTTAAATGACAGGAGCTTACTAAAACAAAGTTCTGTTAAAAACAATTTAAAATAAAAGGCGTTTGTTAAAACTAAAAAGAACCTCTTGCAAGTTGAAATCAGAAGGAGTTTGTTATAATGTGAAGGAGCCTCTTATTGAAATAAACACACACACACACAATATAATGTGGAAATTTAAAAGTTATAAGAAGAGAGAGAAGGAAGCAGTCGATTTATATTGGATCAGCTTACAACCCAAGCCTACGTTTAGTCTCCAAGTATCCAACTTAAGTATTTTACTATAAAAACTAAGTAGTAATTTTACGAGTCTCTTTAAGCTCAAGAGTACATATTTTTCAAGGTTTTCCAACTATTGAGTGAATTTTGCAAAACAATCTACTCGTTTTATACTCAAAAACTACAAGTATACGGGTCGTGACTTGTAGTTAGAAAGCGGATATCAATCCCACATGGATTGATGCCTAAACACCATTTAATTCAAATCAAACTTTGTTTAAGAAACGAAATTATTTAATGAAAATGATCTGAAAAATTAAACTAAGATTAAAAGACCAACAATAAACAATAGACAATACCAAAATGCAGAAAATTAGAATTCAAGGTTTTAATGACTAGAGATCACTTTCTCCCTATCTAATCTCCCTCCTATTTTATTAATTGAATTGTGTCTCACCTAAGATGTTTAATTGTATTAACTACCCTCTCTCAAGGTGTAATTAATTGTTCCTAATCAAATTAAATGAAGTTGATTCAGCAATCTCTCAATCTACCCAATCACTCCACCAATTTAACTAGTTATTAAGTTATCCTATGGGTGATCAATTAAATTAGCTGAGATCTCTTTTCTAACTAATCAATTAACGTGATGATTGTAAGTCTATAGGTTGCCAACTCTCATTTTACAATCCTACACATATAACCCAACTCAATCTCTTAATTTATTGTAAGGTATATGAATATAATCAACAATCATTAAAGACAACTTTCATTCCATTCAATAAAATAGGAGTTTAACAAAATAGTTCAAAAGTAATCCCTAAAAATAAATCAGCCACTCATGGTCTCCATAACATCACCAACACTTAAATATTCCACTTTACAAAGATTAGAAGAGATAAAGACAACAGAAAATTGAATAAGAAAACTCCTCTTCTTTGCCAAAATCTGGAAATTCTAGTGTTGATGTGCTATTTTCCCAATAGTTGTTGGCAATCCTTGAATCTCCACCTTCCTCAAGACTCCAAAACTTGTATTTTTCACTTAATGAGACTCTTCTCTACAAAGGTGTCACGTCCTCTTTCATCTATGGAGGTTTAATATGTTTTATAGTCCAAAAATCCTAAAGTTTAATTAAACCCCACATAGTCTCTAGGGTAAACTATCCCACAATCGTGGGAATTGGCATGATTCCCACAATCATGGTATCTTGCAACAGAATCCTTCTTCTTTTCTTTTTCTCTTCGGTCTCTAGCTCAATCTTCATTCCTACATAAAAAAATGATCAATTCTTACCTTAAATTAACATCAAACATAAAAGAACAACAATGAAGATCAAACTAAACGAAGACATACAAAATGAATTCTAAAATATAACAATAATAAACTATTATGTAAGAAACACGTGCTAAATACTTAGAAAAATATAAACTAATGCGCAACTATCACCAACCTTCCACACTTGAAGTGTATAACAAGCTTCTAAAAGCTCACAGAAGAATAAAATGTAAAATCAAAAGTAAGTTATCAAATAATAATTTCTCTCTTGATAGAGTGATTTGACTTTCTAAGGCACAATAAGGATGATATGACTCTCAAGAAAATAGATGTTGCTCAAATGTTTCAAAGGTCTATGTATACTCATTTTTTTCCACAAGTGTTGTTGCTCTTCTTTAAATAATCAATTTCTTCAACTAGCCGTTGCTTCATCTTAATTATAAGTTGACTTTGGATTTTCAATATAATCTCTGCTGGAATAAAAATTTCCAAAGCTAATTGTTCGAAAAGGTAAGATCCTCTCAGTTGTTAATAAGGAAAGTTTACCAAGAAGGTTCCTGTAAGAAAAGAAGTAATTTCCCATGATTTTATTTCATTTAAAAACATCGTTATCTATACAAGGAAATAAATCCAATTTGAATTTTGAAATATTATATAGTTATCATCAAAATTGTTAAATATAAACCTTGAGCTAACATGTCATAGCTAGTAAGGGGTTTGTATATCAAAGCAAGAGGGACACGAGGATAATTTTGTTTTTTCTAAGAAGAGATAAAGCTAATGGAAAAGAATTCTTCTTACCAGGTCATTGATTTCCTCAATGTTAGTGGGTTCTTTTACACAAAGGGAAAACATTCTTTTGATATTTGTTATTTTGGAAAGATTAGCCATCGGGAAAATCAAAAGAATAGCTCTGGTAAGAGTTAGCAGCTGAATGGTGCTTTAAAATTGAGCGAGGTAGTCAACTATGGTGTTTTGATACCCCTTTATATGTTGAACTAAGAATTTATAGCCAGAAAACCAGACTTTCCACCTAAGAAACTGACTATTTGGTAGGGTGTTTTTCTTGGGGTCTAATAGCTTTGGAAAAGATATGTTGTCCATTTGAATAGTAAAATGATAAGGGTCTAAGTGGAAGTTAAATTTTTTCTCCCTCGTTTTATTACAAGAATCCCTTTGTAGATCATATGGTTGTGTTTTTCTAATTCCTTAAATTGGCCACTAACATGGCCACAGCAGAATCTTTTACTATGCACTTCTTCTATTAGGACTGCACCTCAATGTTCTTTATTAGCATCAGTTTGTAAGATTTGTTCTCCTTTGTCAAGAATATTAAGTGGTGGCGAATGCTGAGCAATCTCCTTTAGGTGTTGAACTGCTCGTGCCTATTATGTTCCCACAGTGGATGATTCTTTTTTAAGAGCTTAAACAATTAGTTGGTGTAGTCAGCAACATATGGATAAAGTCTCGAATATAATTAATATGAAGAATTGTTAGATATGTTTTTTTGTGAGCTTCTCATCAGGAAAGTTGGATAATGCACTTGCAATGTGTAGGCTTGGTTGATAATGTCCATATAGAATTTCATAACCAAAAAGTCTATTTGGGTACTACTAATCTGATTTTTTTGTGCTGAGACCATTATACTGTATTTTTTAATGATATTTGTAAATTTTTCTAGCAAGTCCTTATGTTTACCCATATTTTTTTAGAACAACAAAATACCATCAATATAGACCAGTTTATTGTTTGACATGGTACAACATATCATCAATATAGACCAGTATATTGTTTAGCATGGGCTCATAGATCTTTATCATTGCCTTTTGGAACAATGAAGGGGCTACCTTAAGTCTGAAGGGTATGAGCGTCCATTAATATTAGGCATTTAGGATGTAAAATGCCATATTATATCTATCTGTTGGCTCTATCCCTATATGCCAAAATCCAACTTTGAGGTCAAATTTTGAGAACACCTTTGCCTCTTTTAGGAATATTATTTGTGTATTAATCCTGGGTAGAGAGAACTTATCACCTTGGAGAAAAATATTTAATGGTTTGTAATTAATCACCAACCTTTTATTTCCTTGCGTACATTCTGGCCTTTTCTCTACATAAATGCTTAACAAGCCTAATCAAACTTAATAACTTCAATCAACCATTGTCATAGAAGGATGACACGTTCTTCTCTTGCTAGAGCTAAATCTTTTGGAATCTTGTCTGGATGGGTGATTTTGGTAGGATTAATATCTTCATTTCTTTTAAATTTCAATTGGACAAAGAATTTTGGGTTTCACCATAAAGAATTTCGGTGATTGAGTTGATCATGGCTTTGAGGGCAGTGTTGCACTAATTGGTCTCTTATGCTTTTATATTCTTGAAGGACTTTTTGGAGCCTAAACATGTTGGATACATTAGTGTGGAGATGGAAAGACTGTTTAAATTTGATTCCTTGTGGTAGGATTTGTAATTTATTTGTTTAGCAATAGATGTCCATCGTAATTAATACATCTGGCCTTGGGAGATTTCTGCTAAGAACTTTCGTCCATACATACAATGCAATTTGGGAAAAATTTTATTCTTATTTTCCTTTTAGTTATGAGATCAATCTTAAATGATTTACCATCTACATCATTAAAATATTTTTGATGAGATTGCATGCTTTAAGGGGTACGATCTGAGGCCTGACAACACTTTTGCAAGAGCTTATTTCCATGTATCCTATAGCCTTGACAGGTCGATGGTACTTGCATAGAAGTGGTATTTCTATGTAGGGCCTAATGTATGATGTAATCTTGGAGTTTATTTTTAGGCAAGGCTCTCTTATCATATATGTATATATGTAATTTTTCTCTCCTATAAAAGAATCACTTTCTTCAGTGGACTTATAAAAAAAGGACTACAAATTGGGTGTCTTCAGCTTCACTTATTTGTTCATTGGATGTAGACTTAACGTCTTTATCATTCTTGATTGGTAAAATATCCTTAAATGGATTTTGAATGTTTTATATCTCTTTTGGATTTATTAGGACATTTGCTGGCATAATGTCCAAGTTTTCTATAAAGATAACATCGATTAGAATTTTTTGCTCCATGAGCTCTTTTCTTAAAGAATTTGATAATTCTTCTTTTCCTTCTATGAGGTTGTTGATGGTCTGCTAGCCTTGTATTGTGGAAATAAGAAATTTTTTCTTATAAGAACATCCTATTGTTTTCTTGCATTTAATCTTCAAGTAGGGCTTTTTACAAGCATACGTGAAGTGTGGTTTTTCCGACATCATATTCCTGAGGAATTTCTATTATTCATATAGTTTGTCAAGAGTAGCTAATGCCAGTTGATATATGTCTCCTAATGACATTTCCGTTATATTACGATGGAGAGAGTTTATCATTCTCTACAGTTCTAGTTGACGTTTATCATGGAGAAAGGCAATAAATGTATACATAAGATTAACATTATTGAACCCGTTTAACATGTAATATTTCTTTTTCCTTTTTTGTTTTTCTGAAAATACCCCTGAAGATCTCTCGTGTTTAGAGAATAATACTTCCCTTTAAAGTATTCTCAACGAATTTGTCTATCAATTAATTGAAAGTGTAACACCCCACTCCCACTGGACCCGAACCTGATATCAATAGTGATATCCGAATCCGCGCCCCGCGAGGGTGGTGTGCCACATCACTAAACAGTCAAAGTCGGTATAATTAATTTTTTTAAAACCACAAACATAAAGATACAGAAAGTTGATAATCAAAACATTCCATTTTGTTTTATAACCATTTGTTACAAAACAATGAAATCAACGGAAACTTTTATTAGCCATTTGGGCCCATTTCAAATTACAAAATACAAACCATACCATTCATTTTCAATTTCCCAAAATTATTACAAACTGAAATATTTGATTACAAAAATTACAAACTGTAATATTTAATTTCAAATAATACAACAATTTGCGGAAAATACAATTCAGTGTCAAATAAAGAAAAATCAATGCAGACGCGAACTGATCCCGACCTCTATCCCGGACTCGCATGCAATAGGCATGCTCCCGTTGCCTAACGGGGTATTCTTCTGAGTCCTGAAAAATAATTGCAAATTTTGGGTGAGTTTTGCGAACTCAGT
>JANZXP010000006.1:5304327-5317056 GCA_027576715.1 Erythroxylum flavicans
TGTACAATCATATTCATGTGCAAAAATGTGCATGTCATATTTAACTAAAGCATGATGTGCATTTCCTAATTTCTCAAAACTTTCTTATAAATCACAATTTTAGCCTTAACATGGATAACGGGATGTTACATTATTGATTTTAGGACTTTGCCTTATTTTGGGACTTTGCTATGACGTATGAGTTATATATAAAGGTTAACAAGTTAATGAAAAAGTCAGATCATTATTTTCAAAATTGACATAATATTATTAAAAAAAGAGGGTAGAGCAGAAATTTAGTGATTTGAATTTTTTTAATTAACATGATACAAGAAGATATGATTTCTTATGTAACTAAAGAATGCAATATTTAGCAAGAAATATTTTTAGAGAACCAAACTTCTTTTTTTTATTTGAATTTCTAGCTTCTTATTTAGTTGATACAAATTGATTAAAAAAACTTCAAAAAAGGTAGATAATTAAAATATAAAATAAATAAAAAGATTAATACGAAATTTCGGCAGTTGGTAATACATGATTTTCATATTTTTTATCTTTACGGTAAAGCAAGAGTAAATTTTTAACGAAATTTGAAATAGAAATAATAAAACATTTTTTATACTATTAATTAGTATCATCCATTGTTTTCTATTTAGTAGATATTTCTGTATTGTTTGTTAGTTAATTCGAGTGTCTCGATCGTAAGGAAAAGGGTAATTGTGTGGAAGATGGTAGATGACTATTAACTAGAGATAATCTTAAACTTTTATCGGGGAAAAAAATAAAAGAAAGGAAAGCATCATATAATAACTATAGTTGGTAAAATCTTGTTTGTGATTGCTACATGTGATTTATATAAGATTCTTGGAACAAGCAACGATTACGACTTTGCTTCTGGTCTTAGTTCTTGATAAAAACAAATCCAAAGACGCTACTACGATGTAATGTTCAAACTTCAGTGTCTTAAATTCTTAATCATTGTGAATTAATTGTAATAAAAAATTGCTGATAAAAATATAAGGCAAATGGTCTGGATATACACATGCATTTATGGATTGGTTGCGTTTATCTTCTTCCAGCCAAATGCTTTTATTGAGTTGTTGTGTGAAAGCAACAAATCCTGGCTTCCAACAAGTAAAATTGCGGTTCTAGATCTTAGATAAGGAGACAATTATCTCCATCTATATTATATGTACGTAAGCAATTAGATCTCCTTGAATTGTCATAGGCGTCATCCCTAATGTCATTTCATACCGTAGTATTAAACAAACTTGCTTGAATTCCAAGTACAGGAATTGCTTCCATCATCTGCAATTCAAGCGGTATATCCATTCACCTCAACCTCAGTGGCAAGAAAATATATATTACATTTTCTCTTTTGATTCGTCCTGATTTATACTCGTTTGTGTAGACTATGGGAAATGGAAGGTTACGTCATGTAAGTTTTATGAATGGAAGATCATTTAATATAGAAGCTGTACTTATCATGCAAGTATTCTGAAACTATATAACAGTGCACCATCCAATAGAAAACCAAAAAATCTGAAAATTTTATGTATAGCAAACATAGAGTATATTCGTTACTGAAGTTAAACAGTTTATGTAATTATGTTTACCCTAATTACATAAACGATGTCGACTCAACAGTTTCAATTGTCCCAACGTCACCGTTTTCTTGTTTATTATAATGTTTAAACTACGTCGTTTTTTAATAGATCGTAGGAGAGTCTCTCTTTAATGCTGTATTCTATACATTTTCTCCACATCAATAAACTTTTAAAATTCTTAAAAAAAATGGAAATTTGCATTTACTTGCATTAATAATAAATTTGGTTCGTTTCGCCTTCCAACTATCACGACCCGATATTCAGATCAGACAGGAAAGGAAACAAGTGGTTACAATTCATGAGTACCTTGCGTAAACATCATCATCTTTGGTCTGTTCTTCTAGAAGGAAATAATAGGCCAAAAAGGACAAAGTTGAACGACTTACATTGCCTGATTTTCTAATTCCTTGAAGTTGCATTTTTCCTTAGTTTGTCGCTACTTCATGTTTGTTAAGTTTGGAAGATTAGTTTTGCGGTCTCGAGTTAGGCTTATAGTGTGACTTGAGAAGGAAAGAAAGAGAGACAAGTCAGGTTTTTCGAATGTATCCAACCAAATGAACAATCCTGACAAGTGACAAATTACTCTTCCATCTAAAATTTTTCGTTTCTAATTCTATTCGTCTAGAAGAAGTGGTCCCCCTATCCAATCCTGAGGACAAGCTTCTTTGCAGGAAAACATATCCACGTACACCCGTCAAGTAGCAGATGCAATTATGTCATATCGACATTGTACAGCATCAACGTGTTTGGGAGATATTAACATATTTAGTTTCTACTTTCTAATACTTTGACTAACAAGCATTGGAAGTCTAAGTCAACCTTAATATTTTATATTTTCTTTATTCCAAGTTTTTGTCAAAGAATTGGTTTTCTTACTGCTCACAGGTTATGATGAAGATGCCAGATAAGCCTGAGGCAGCAGGAAGACAAGGGCAGATCGTTTATCATTTTCAGAAATTGTACAGGTACATTTGCTTTTAATTAGTTAGACTTAGGTGTGTCTATCCAAAAATGGCGACGCCTTCAGGAATACGCTGTCTCAGGATTGACATTTGAAAACTGACTAATATTAATTATGCCTTGCGTGGATCACAACCATAGAAGCATCCATTTTTCACTTACTTATTCAACCAATCTCTAAACTGTTTAACATCCTCAAGTCTTCGGACTATTTAACGACAAATCTATAAGAAGAAAAACAGTTCCATAACAACTACTATATATTTGTCGATTTTTCATTGAAACCGATCTTGTGATATCCAAAGCTGACCTGACACTAAACGTCCAAGATAAAAACATTAATCTTGGATTCATGGCTCAGATTCCATCCTTGTAGAAATATGAAGAACATAGCTTTGTGAGCTGTCCTTCTCTGTCGTCCAACGATACACTTTGAACATTTAATTGCTAATCATAAAGTGTCATAAAATGAACCTCAACGCCTACTATAATATTATTACTCGTATATGAAAATGAGAAAGAAAATGGGGCATTCCGAGAATCGAACTCGGGACCTCTCGCACCCAAAGCGAGAATCATACCACTAGACCAAATGCCCACTTGACACGGAAGGCAAATAAATATTGAGTAGATCTTGATTTCAGTTTTCTGTCTTCGAAAGAATGAAGCTTATATGTCTAAGCGCAGGTGTAGTTGTTGGCAAAGAGAAAACAAAAACTGAGAAAAGCGCTGAAGGGGTCCAATAATCGAACTAGGACAGCTGGCAGTCAAACGCAAAAATCACACTCTTGAGAAGATGACCAGTTCAGACTGAACTCTCTTAAAGTTTTATAGAACATCATTTGAAATAATGTTATACTGGCTGTTAATCATCAGTTAAAATGAGCGGTCCAGCTGTTTTTGTTGTGACACATTACATACTTCTACTTAGGAGTTAGGAGAACACCGTTAGAACATGCCATATGCTACTTAGCCTCGTTACACATGGAAGGGATTTTTAGCCTCGTTACCAGCTTAACCCATCCCTCGTCATTACCTAACAAGACCATAAGTCCACAAAAACCGTAAAGAGCAAGCTACATCGGCCCAAGTTCTTGGCCCTTGCCTGCCCACTGTTCCCTGAAACAAGTATATTACAGTGAGGATGCTTAGTTAGTTAATATAAGAAAAAAGAAAAGGGTAAAGAATTAAAAACAAATGCTTGATAATATATTATAATTTGATGACCAGAATTTGTACATCAACTTTTGGGACAATGCCGCTTGACCTTCGATTACGAGAAGAATGGAAGTCATTACACTTAAAAAAACATGTTATTTTTTACGACACTCTCTCTCCCTCAAGCAACTCCGGTGAATTGATGCATCTTGACTTCATCCCGTCAACATCTTTAAGCCACCTCCGCTCTACAACGATAACAGTCTCAAGCTTTTTCTATTAGGCGCAAATTATTTTACATGTTAGGAAATAAAATTTTTAACAAATCAACCATAACAATAATCATTTATTTGTTCTAACTAACCATCATAATTATAATAATTATATTTATTTTTATTTCTCATTATATTCATTATAAAGCCTATTATCATTTGCAACCAAAACTTACCCATGTATTACACGTTCTAAACTTTGTTCAATGGTACAAAAAGATGAAATTAAGACACGACAGACATGGAGGCATAGATATTTATAGGTCCTTAAATACCCAAATACTATGATCTGGTTTAGGGAGATGAGTTTGTCACTGAGTTCACGAGGTAGGATAAGCTTCAAAAAATATCTGTTACCCAAGACATGGTCCCCATTTTCAATTTATATCGTCTAGAATCTATAGCTTTGTGGTCCTTATTTCCATAAGACTAGTGGCATCCAATGTCCATGCTTCAATAAAATCGGTTAAGTAGGCTTCGCTACTACTACTAGAGGTGCTTGCTTGAAACCTTGGCATTGCATGCTCGCAAATTCTACGTATTTCATCCGTAACCAGTCCGACACCCCTGGAAGAAATGTAAAAATAGGTCAGAAATCTCATCAGAAATGATCACTTGCGAGATGTAATTAAAGCCAGAAGGGATCTCCATGATTAGACATTACACCTAGAAAGGCGAAACTTTCCCATGTAAATTAATGTTACAAACATGTACGAGTAATTAAACCCAACTTGAAACAATGAACATTTCACTAATCTATGTACTTAGGAAACGGATAAAATACCTAACGAGACAGCGTTAGGTGGGCGCTTCAAAGCTGGAATGAAATGATTGAAAGTTGCCACTAAACTTTAATAATTCAGACTCTGCTTTGTGTCTCCGCAATCCCCAGCAACTCACATTTTTCTCTTGATATCATCTTCCTATTCCTTATCTCCATTTCTCAGTTCCTTCTAGTTGTAGTTGGTACATCTCCAGAGAGACAAAGGAAGAGAGATTCCTTTGAAACCATGGCATTTGCAGGAACTACCCAGAAGTGCATGGCTTGTGACAAGACCGTCTATCTTGTGGACAAGTTAACAGCTGACAATCGTATTTACCATAAGGCCTGTTTTCGGTGCCATCACTGCAAAGGAACCCTCAAGGTACGCCATTGTCTATTGTCATGTGAGATACGAGATTCGTAACTGACTATGTGTAGATCCTTCTAGTTCAATACTTTTGATAAGCATAGACCTATACAACTTCATCCTTGTCATTGCATGTATCTTTTCTCCAAGTTCGGATAAGTAATAGTAATCTTGAACCTTGTATTGCTAGGATTCAAATCATGCTTTGTACTATCAATTAAGTTTGAGATTCTTGTTTGATGATGAAATTAGATCCTGGAAAGTTGCTAAAAGATTAGATCCTCCCTCCTGAAACTATAGATTCCTATGTAACTTCATTCACTCTCTGGGAATTTAAAGTCACTCTTCTATTTTGAAATCTGAATCTCATTAGCTTTTGTGAGTTCTGAGTCATAGAAGCTTCTTGACCAGGACTGTCAACTCGAAGCATCCAATTCCAATGGAAATGTTCTTGCAAACTTTATATTTTATAGACATTCAATTTGTGTTCGGAATGGAAGCGTTGTAACTCTTTATTTCAGTCAATTAGATTGAGACTGATGATCTATGTGCAGCTTGGCAACTACAATTCCTTTGAAGGTGTACTCTACTGCAGGCCACATTTTGATCAGCTCTTCAAAAGAACTGGAAGTCTTGATAAAAGTTTCGAGGGTAAGAGAAAAGTTCATTCGTACAATACGTACCTACCTTAGATTTTCCTCATCCACCAACTCAATCTGACATACTTCCATTTGAGTTTTGCTTTTCAGGCACTCCAAAAATTGCAAAACCAGAAAAACCTCTTGATACTGAGGTAAATTATCACGCACATATCCAGTGGATGAGTTTTAGAGGCCTATCTCTAATTCTGATTTGTGATGCTTCAAACAGAAACCTACAGCAGCTAAAGTGTCAAACATGTTTGCTGGAACCAGAGACAAATGTTTTGGATGTAAGAACACTGTGTATCCAACTGAAAAGGTAACGTCCATAAAATTTGAAACACAATAACTCTATTGCTTTTTTTTTTGTATGTGATCGGGACACTAATCTCTCACACCCATTCTGCTCTAAAGGTTACAGTGAATGGAACTCCTTACCACAAGAGCTGCTTCAAATGCATTCATGGAGGATGTACGATTAGCCCGTCGAACTACATTGCACATGAGGGCCGTCTCTACTGCAAACACCACCACAACCAACTCATAAAGGAGAAGGGTAACTTAAGCCAACTCGAGGGTGATGGAGAGAGGGAAACAAATAGTAAGACCAATGGAAGGGAAGTTGCTGCTGAGTCATAATTTGCATCGTTGTATTTTCCTGCGTCCCTATTCGTATTGCTCGTCATGGTTTCTCCATTTCTCTCCAGCAGTCAGTCCAAATGGCTTATGCTAATAAGACAGACGAAATTCTTCATTCTTGATATTGCCGTGTGTTGGTTTTGGTTGGTTTTACTTGTTACTACAATGCTCAAATATATGTGAAGAATCGAAGACCTATCCCTGTTTGATTGTAATTATGTGACAACGGCTTAAGGTGTGAGACGTAAATTGCGTTTTATGAAATTCTGTTTCATGTTAATGGCAGCATCTTCTTACCTCCATATCTGGGCTTCTGTAGCCACCAGTTCGTCTCTTGAATACATCAAATTTAAGGGTAAATGAGGAAGTGGAAGCAAGAAGACATATTCATCAGGACACTTACGAAACCTAACAAGTCGGCTTATTTGTTCACTTCCTTTTGATTTATCCTTTAGAATTCGAGATCATGAATACGACGATTTTACATATCCAATTTATAGACATTATTTTCATGAAATCGGAAGCGTTCGACAGAAACATTCTGCCAAAACCTTGAGGAGAAGCATTTAACTGACACGAAGGCAGGCTATGCCTACGATAACAATAACACAGCCTGAAGTCATATGGCTAAATGTATAATAACTTTCGTGTAAAACACGATGGCGACTAAAGTGACGGAAGGCATAAGACTGAAGACACTCAGGCAGATAAAGAGTCATGTTGGTAAAACACGAATCGAATTCAGCCATCAATAAACAGGGATATCCTAATCATATTGAAATACTCAACCAGCACCTCATTGGCCATCTGTAATCAACTACTGAAAAACCAAAAAGAAAGAAACCAGCTCCTTGTATAGCATTAAGCCTCTGACTACGAAACAGGGGAAGGCATTCTAAGTTAAATCTGTACACACTGTGCATTGAAACATAGCTATCAAACTCAAACAATTCTTTACTAAGACACGCATCAAAATTACAATATCTTCATGCTTTCTCATTGATGAGAAGTCCAATGCCACCACATAGCAATTCACGCAGAGAAATGATGGATGTTGTGGCAAAACATCAACTCTAATAAAGCTATAACAATTAAATTTTTAGAAGAATGCAATGAACAGTGCCATTGAGCATTATGGCATCTAACTACGGATCTATTTGTACATCTAAAATCCCAAAGGTTTTCGATCACCAGAAGACTATATAGTATCAAGAAGACAATTATTTTGAGCAATATGCTTCAGATCTACAATAAAATTATCCCTAAGAAACCCAAATCCAAAAGTCCCATTTTTATACAGCCAAATCCTTCCTTCAACACGCCAAGGGTTTGCAGATGAATCTGCTATGCCCGGAATTACCAAATCATAACTCGAATTAATGTACATAATGCGTGAGACAACATCACCTACAAAAGAGCCGTCCCATTGCAAGTCGTCTCCGATTTCAGATGGGCGGAAATGTATCCGAGAATCGTATATGTTTTGCTCCTCACGAGAAAATGGAGGTTCTATTAGAGTATGATTTGATGTCCAAAACACCGGAGAAAAACTGGAAAGCCGCTCAGATAAGTCTCCTACCCTCCGACAAGAGATGCCAATCCCATCATACGCCACAAGATAGAATTCCATTTTCATTTCATCACAAAGCCCCTGCAAGAGACTATGAATCAAACTGTGTCGCATCTTGTTTACTCTACAGCAATGTAATTTGACAAGAAAGAAGAACATCACGAGTTCATTCCAATAACAGAACAAATTGCAAAACATGATCCTAATTTCAAAGGACATAACTATCATAATTAATAAACCATAAACTAAAAATTACCACCAACCTTCCACAAACCCTGGAGCGGTCGTGACGGTGTTGGGGAGCAATCAACAATCTTCAAGAAATGCTCTGTTTCCCATCTCTTTCTTCCTTCGTCTCTCCTTCTCTGCCTCCTAAAGGATCTATCTGCTGTACCAGGACTCATCCGATTAGCATAGAACTGATACATCTCTGACGTCTCCAATACACCATTAAGGGGCCTACTTTCGTTGATCACATCATCATCGTCAAGATTTCTATATGCATTCTCCTCCACACTAAAATGTACGTCACCGATGAAATTAACATTCACCGGAATCAAATCACCGTCATTTTGTCCATCGGGATCTACATAATTTACAATCTGACCCTCCGCGGAAATGGTCATGAATAAAAACGGCGTCTTGATCACGTTGTAGGTGCCGTCATGGGAAGGAGAGACCCTGGAGCCGGAGAGGAACGAAGAGCCCCACTCCAAGAAAATTAACGACGGAGGATTTACCGCATTCTGCTGACCTTGACCGCAACGGCGCCAGAAGCCAATCAGATGCTCCCACTTGTTGAGAATCTTATACATGAGCTTGTACGAGATTTTACCGCTTGCCCATCTGTTGATTTCTGTCTTGGACCCCCACCGCCTGTCGCAGAGAGCGAACCAGAGCTTGCTGGTCTCGTTTTGGCAGAGGGAAACGAAACGTTTTGAAGTGCAAGCAAAGCTGGCTATGTCGGAAGGGTTGAGCAAGGAAAGGATAGAGAGCTGGACGTCTTCAGGGAAATCAGAGAAGGAAAAACAATCCATCGAACCCATGTTTCCAAACTCAATGCTGCGAATAGAATTTAGGATTTTTTTGAGATGTACGTGTTCTTCAATAGAAGGAAGGGACTGATAGTTCCGGAAGTTATTCTTTGTCAGCGAAGAGGGATGTGGAAGCTTCGAAGCTTATTAGGTTGTTGAGCTTTGAGGTTAGCTCGTACTTGGATTGGATCGGACCCTGAAAATGCCGCATTCGACATTATGAGATCTCTGAGATGACACCAGGCAACCTCAAGCCCAGGGTGAGAAATGTCTGGCTCCAACCCCCAGGGCACAAACGCAAGCCCAAAGTCCAAATATAATACCTGTTTTCTTCTTTTCGCACACATATAGTTTATTTTCCCTAGTTTTGGCATGTTGCAATTCCTAAATTTATATTTATTGGTCAAACCTTACGAGCACGCATGCTTTTTTTTGTGTGATAGAAAAGGAGGGCGAAGCCTAAGAAACAAAGAGTTACATCATACACTTGTGAGGAAATGAAACACTACTTATATCCTGGACAATAATGAAATAACATCTTGGAGGAAGAGTGGTAAAATTGTGTAATTCCGATTCTAAAAGGAAGCCATGATTAGCGAGCCAGTCCGCGCAACGGTTGCCTTCGCGGTAAGTATGCTGTATCGAAACCTGCCAATGATTCCGTAAAATAAATTTTATGTTACTAATGAGTGGAGACACATGGTTATTGGAATGCGTGTCATGCAAACTAGTAATCACTGCATAGAATCCGATTTAACAATTAGTTGACGAAATCCCAAATCCCAGGCTAATCGAAGACCATCCAAGATTGCCTAAAGCTCAGCTTGCATGACTGAGCAGATACCAATATTACGAGAATATCCATAAAGCCAACTGCCGTAGCTATCTCTAAAAAGACCACCTGCTGCTGCTCGATTCAGGTTCTCTCAACATGCTCCGTCTGTGTTCAATTTCACCCAATTTGCTGGAGGTGGATGCCAACCAATCAATCGCTCGACATATTGTTAACTAAAAGAAGCACGTTCAATTGTTAAGGCCTTCTATACTTGTTTCACTTGTCTATCAATTACCCAAAAGGGATCTTTAGTAGTGCGACCTTCAAGGTCAAAAATGTCTAAATTCCTCCATTTCCAAATTTGCCAACAAATAATACCAAACCATAGAGGCCAATTGCCATCATTCACCGTATAATTATTAAAACAGAGATTGCGACGAAGCCAACTATGAAGGTCTAACTAATAGAAATCAGTAATGTAATTCGTGACAGCCCATTTATTCCAAACCCCTCTCGTATGAATATAATCCCTGAGAACATGAAGCTCAGATTCGATAGCCTCACCACATCGGAAGCAAAAAGGATCACCCGTCAAATGCCTTCCACAACGCTGCTGATTGGTAAGTAGTGCATCATAACCCACCAACCACAAGAAAGTTCGCACTCGTTACTGTCACTGCCAATTCCAAATAACTCGCCACAAAGAATCGTGAGGAGTGGGATTTGGATTTTTACGTAACATTGAATAAGCTGAAGAAGAGAAATGGCCCTTAGTCTCAAAACTCCACATCATTTTATCCGAACCCAATTCCAAAGAAGGTGGATGAATAGCTGCAATAACAAGACATAAAGAAGCTGGAAGATACCCCTGTAGTTGACGCCAATCCCAACAACCCAAGCTTGTAACGTAGGTTGCCACTGGTTCATCAATCCAACGAGTAGGGATCGTATGAAGTGCGAAATAGGCAAACAAGACACCATACCTCACCCAAGGGTCAGTCCAAAATCTTACTTGAGTCCCATCTCCAATTGACCAGTTAATTCCCTGTAATAAAAGCATCCAAACATCACATATTCCTCGACCAATTACTGATCCATTCTTACGCGGTAACCTGTCAGGAAGGTTAGATAAGTCTAATCTATATTTCCCACGCAAAACTTGCACCCAAAGTGTAGAATCATCTATTAATAGACACCATCCGAGCTTTATGAGGAATGATTCATTGCTAGTCCGAGATGAATGAATGCCCAAACCACCACAATCCTTGGCTTGACAAACGGTGTTCCAATTGAGGAGAGAGATCCATTTTTTGTCTGTTGTGGAGCCCCATATAAAATCCCGACAGAGTTTATCAATGTACTTACAAATAGAAATTGGCAATTTAGAGGTCAGTATAGTATAAGTAAGGATTGCGGCCAAGACCGATTGGACCAAAGTGATACAACATGCTAAAGAAAGTTTATCTACCTTCCAACCATTGAGTTTTTTCTGAATTTTATCCACCACATGGCTGTACGTGTGTTTGGACACACGTTTATTTAACAAAGGAACTCCCAAGTATCTCCCCAAATTAGAAGTATGTTGAAATTCAAAGGCTCGACAAATATTCTTGTTAGCGTAAAAGAAATATTAGGAGAGTAGAAAACTCTCGTCTTAGCCTTGCTAAAGGCATTGTTTGATTACCTTAACCTGAGATAAGCTTGCTTCTGCAAATAATAACATATCATCGGCGAAGAACAGATGAGAGAGAGGAGGGCCACCACGATTAAGTTTGATAGGTATCCACGAACCATTAGAAACAGCGTGATTGATTAAATGACCAAGACGCTCAAGACAAAGAACAAAATTATAAGGAGATAATGGGTCATTCTGTCTAATGCCTCGGGAAGGATAGAAAACCTCTGAGGGTTCACTATTCCATAACACTACAAGAAAATCATTTAATAGCTACAGAAATATTCCGATGGAAACCATTCCGTCGCTATTTAATGACAGAACACAATATTCCATCGGAACATATAGTGTATTTAGCGACGGAAAATACATCCGTCGGTAAAACTGGAGGGAAAAATTTCGCGCAAAATCTCTGACGGCATATAGCATCGCGAAAACTTACAGCGTCGGAAAAAAACGCAGGAACTGTTCCTGCAATTTAATTGCTTCAGATGCCTACCGATAGACAAGTTACCATCGATATATATACCGACAGAACAGCATATTCCGTCGGTAAGAAATGCAAAAATTACTCCCGCTATTAGTTTGGTTCACCTATTTACCGACGGTTAACATACAGGCAGTAAAAAGCTTTCATTTACTGACTCCGTCGCGATATCTGGTTTAAATACCGACGGATAAAGCCTTCCGTCGGTAAATTGCTAACAAACGTCGTCGTTTCGATGAAGACGAGATGATAAGCATTAATCACCGATGGAATCAAGTTTTCGTCGATAACTGTCGGCATCTTGGGTCGATGATTCATTGAGATAACCCTAGATTACTCTCGGAATGTTGTGTGTCCGTCGGTAACTGTCAGCAGGGAAACCTAGATTACCGAAGAAATTTATGTTCCGTCGGTATTTGAGTTTCCACAGTATTATATTGCTGCTCTTTTACCGACGGAATGTCGTGTGTCTGTCGGTAGGAAAACCTAGATTATCGACGAAATATGTGTTCCGTCGGTATTTGATTTTCTACCGTATTATATTGCCGCTCTTTTACCGACAGAATGTTGTGTGTCCGTCGGTAACTGTCGGCAGGGAAACCTAGATTACAGACGGAATATGTGTTCCGTCGGTATTTGAGATTCCACTTACCGACGGAATGTTATGTTCCGTTGGTAATCTAGCGCCTTTAAGTCAGGTGCCGACCCCCCTCCCCCTCGCGCACTCATTTCTTTTCTCTCAATCGTCTTCTATTTTTCGACTCCTTCTCTGGCATTTTTCGGCCGTTTTTTGATTGTTGTC
>JANZXP010000006.1:5324668-5336618 GCA_027576715.1 Erythroxylum flavicans
AGAATTCTCGTGTCCAACAGTTGTCTCCATGGATCCAAACGGCAACGTGCAGCCTCGTCAGAATCCGGCTGAACCAGATTAATATTGACGTTTAGTAATATGTTATGAACGTCTAAATATTAAGAATGTCAAAATAATTTTGACTAACCCTTTCATATATGATTTTTCTGTATGATTCATTTCTTTCATAACATAATGTATCAATTAAATATAGAGTCTTGAATTACTCAAATCATATTAATTCTCCATCATTGATAATTTATTATATTAATGATATTTGTAAACTATTTTACAAAGTGTCGTTCTACCTTAGTCAATGATTTTTCTAATCAACTTTAATCAAAGAACATTAAAACATTCTCACTAATTACTTCAGTGTGATGAATTCTACATCAATCACTCAATTACCTCTATATAGTTTATGTTATATTTAATAACTACTAGTTGAGTTAATCTTGATAAAAATAGGTTATAAGTATTATCAAAACATAACATTTACTATATGAGATACTTTGGTCAAAAGATTACATGTATAATATCATAATGAGACCTTTTATATACATATAAGTAATATTTCAAATAAAATTCTCATATGAGGTCAGTTAAGTAAACTTGTTCTCTATCAAGTACCAACACATTTGTTTAAATATTTCTATTCTTTAGTTTATAAGATTGATTACTTTTTTCATAAGGCATGTGTTACTCTTTATATGTTTTAGTCTTAATGGAATAATGACTAGAAATAATTTAAGAATAATATATAAATCTAACATCAATATTATAATTACAATTTTATTGTAATTTATTAGTGCATTTATCTTATAAATAAATTAATTAAACGAATATATATAATAAAGAATACATTTAAATAATTATATTATTAAAACTAAATTCAACTGATTAGACATCAACTTATTGTTGGAGATGAGAAATTAATTTTCTGTAGACTCAAAGGTAAAGTCTGTCTATTTGCATCTGGATTATTATGCTCATCAAGTTTCGGCTTCGATGCAAATTTCTTTGAAGTTACTAGCATTTCTAGTGGGCGCATTAGCGTCAAATATACATACAGCTTAATTTCAGCTAGAATATTATATCCTTTTTCCACAATTTCAAGTGAAGTCTCTAACCTTGCGCAAAGAGAATATATGAGGAAAGAAAGCATAGGTATTTCTCTAAAACTTAAGTGTAAACTGAAATCTGACTGAACTATTTATATACTTTGAAGTGTACATGATAGACTAGCCTGCATTATCTAGCAAACTATTGTGTACAGTAAAAATTATAAACTATTCAGACATTGGTGCTCAATTGCCCTCTCTGGTACGGGTATGGAACCTCCATGTGAAGAGGTAGTCCTTGGACTCGCAGGACAATCTCATAACATCACAGAAAGCATTGGTTGAGTTTTTCCTATCCTCGCTTCCCCATTCTATCCGCACCCAACATGAGAAGCCTTTTGATGAAACTGGAACCCTCGGGTCGAAAAGATGAAGAATCACTTCCCCACAAATCCTTTTGCATGCACCAATACCCAACTTTCCATCGCTGGAGACCATGGAATCAAGCCACGAACACTCTGGCTGGCCTACCATTGCCTTATAGGCAGAATTTGCCAGCCTTACTTTCTTGTTGGAATCAGATATCACCGCAGGGAAGGTCTCAGACTCCACCTCTTCCTCAACTTCCTTTGGCTTTTTCGAAACTTTCACTGGTGGGTTCAAGCTTGGGTCCTCATTGATGCAACCCACGATTATGCTTGAGACGACAGGTCGAACTGGTTGAGGTGCTATGACGTTGATGGGTGGATATTCTTGAGTTTGTTGCAAGAGGTCCTTTACCTCTGGGATTTCAGCAATTGTATTCAAATCTAACAACTTTTCCTTACCTGGGTCCATGCAACCATGTTCAGGTGCTGCTTTTTGAGCGACCGCTGGAAGTGATGGATTACGTGGGAGAAGGGGAAGTGTCACCAAATTTGACGGTGTTACGAGCTGATTTTCCAAGCTGTTGTTGACAGCAATAAGGTTTGGTAGAGAAAGTTGAGGAATTCCAGGAGCAAACCCAACAGATGCGAGGCGGAGGATGTTGCATAACCAGGTGAAGAAAGATCAAGCATATGGGTGCTTTGTCTCTTGATGCTAGGTGGAGATATGGCAGCCCTGCTTCTCTTTCTTGCCCTAGTGGGTCTGGCCTGAAATTGCGGCCAAAGGCTCCTAAGGTAAGGAGATTGGTTAGTCTTCTGAGACATGGAGGAATTCTCAGCTCCGGAACTCGCAGAAACCTCAGGCTTTGGCACTATAGGCCGGTACCTAGACATAATTTCAGCAGTTTTAGCTACGTTAGAGTAAGGACTCAGGGTCTCCATCATGATTCCTGAAGTGACCTGCAACTTGACCGTTCACTCTTTGGAGAATGGCCTGAGATCTTTTGGTGGAACTGTAGAGAAAATGGGTGTGGGGATTTATAACTGTGAAGGTGGATCAGAGGAGAGACTCTGGTGTTGATATGCGAAGGAAAATATTGTAAGCCAATGAGGGAAAGGCAGCATGAAGCAAGGAGGCCGGAGAAGTTGACATATGGAAAATGTAGGATAGGTACATGTTTGAGATGCTTAAGGAAAGGGGCATGTGGGATTCGGGCGTAGAGTGGGTCCATGCAAGCTTACACCTATCCAATAGATATACAATGGTTTTAGACCATCTGAGAATTTCAATTGTTTTTATTTATTTTGCGTCATCGTGCCTCGGGACTGTGGAGAAACTGGGAGCTGTCTGGAGGGTATTTTCATTCTAACACCAATCAGATTCAGAAATGGTCTCCCATCATAACACGCGTGTGAAGTTGGGCGAGGTTCGAGCAAGGTGGCTTTTGTCACTACGTTGGCCTTTTTACCAAAACACCCACTCATAATCCGTGGGGCGGTTCGGTTATACTTGGATGTTTGTACACTTGTCTGCGCACACGTCTTGTTTTGCATGCAAAAGGAATCGGCTGAGGCTCTTTTGCCTTGCCTTGGGACCTTAAACTTCTACATTGCAGTGCAGAATCCCCTTATATAAAGCACGTGGCTTTTCAGTCGATAAAATGTATTGGACCTTAATTCCTTATTATGTGTGCCTCGTGTAGCTCCTTCTCTATTTCTCACGTCATCTTTTAATCATCAAATGAAATCCACGCGATGGAATGATCCTTAAACGACAACTAAATGAAAAAGTTCTTGCTATTGTTTGAAAATTATGAAAACAACTAAAACTTGGGACATATTTTATGACAAATTATCGGCCAATAGCTAGAACTGCAAAGGTTGCCACTTGAGAGCTGTCGTTTCTAATTTTGTTCGACATATAACAAGCAATGCAAGTGCGTGCATCTCCAGTAACTTCAAAAGCAACATTCCTCCAGGCAACAGCAGTAGGCTAATCCACCAAGGCTGAAACCAAGAGAAGAAAATAATGCACAACAAGACGTTAAAATAATAGCAACGCCAAATGATGTAAAACTGGGAATAGAACATCAACTCACAATGCTAAGCAACAGTTACTGTCACTCTTAGGTTGCTGCTGATTCATATAAACAGTTTGGGGTGGTAGTAGTTGTTGAGGGTAGCCTTGGTGAGGAGGGAATCCTGGAGGAGGATATCCTGCCGCCGGATACCCACCGGGAGGAGGGTATTCTTCTTTTGGACCTGAATATGGTCCGATTGGATACCCTATCCTATGATTTGATCAATTAAATATAACAAAATGTGAACAAAAAGGAGTCATTTCTGTATCTACTCTTCTATCAATTATACATTTTCCCGTTTTCCAGGATTCAAATGGTGTGCAAAGAGCCAAATTGTACGGTTAGATTTTTATGAATATAACTTTTGATGTATAAAAGATACATATAAATTTCAGTTTAAACAAGCATTCACCTTGCGGAGGAGGAGCAGCCACTTGAGGTTGATAATTCATCTTCTTGTGATCTCCAATTGAAAAGTGAAGCAAGATAAAGGAGAGAGTGGTTGGATGAAATTAAATAGAAAAGTAAACCTTATCAAGAAAAATAAAATCAAAACTCACAAAGGGTCTTAAAGATTGAGGGAATAATAGAGAGATTTGGGCAATTATGTGGTTGCCTCTTCTTGATAAGTCAATCAAATATGTACATCTATTTATTTTTTACCATAAAGTCATTTAGTAAATATGTTATTTACGTTTCAATTATTCTCTTTGATGCTATTTACTTTAAGCTTAAGCTTAAGAGGGAAAAAAATTCTTGATATTTCCGTTATTTTGTAGGATGATATTAAAAGATACTAACCTTTGTGAAAAGAAAAACTTAAACTTAAATATAGATTTAAAGTTTAAAAGTTCATCTGAAATTAGACGGTTAAAAATTAAATAAAATTAAAGAATTTAAAATATGATTAAAAATTTGAAATAAATGGATCGATTTTTAATAACCACTTGAACTGAACAGATTAGATTTTTTAATCATTGATTTATACTTAAAATTATAATGCTATTCTGCCGGCTTATATTTTCTGTTAATTATTGATTGAATGTGTTTAAAAATTATCGTTACATGAAATGACGATAATTTAAATTTTAAATTATTTTGGTGTAAAATAAAAGGTAAATTACCTAAACATTATTAATTTTATATGGACTTTATTTTTATTAAAAATTTTAGTTTTAGAAGTTATACTTTGCAACATTATATTAAGATAAGACATCAAGTAATGTTAATGACCAAATTTAACATGTTTTTGTACAGTTCATGATCTTACGCGTGTCACAATTAATTTCCTCCTTTTCTTTACATTAATGCTTTTTATTTCATATTTAAAAACAAGATATGTTCAAATGGTTATGAGATCTTTTCATGTACCCATCTAGATTATCTATAAGATTCATAGCTACTACTGTTACACGAACTTTACCTAGTCAATATCTAGATTTGAATATACACATAACTCTTCTTTTAAGAATCCACGTAATGAGATTCTATATTTTTTACGTCACCAGAGAAAGGAACAATCTATGAGGGTCAGATAGCGCCAATATTAGTTAATTGTTTCCAACAATCACTTATTCACAATCAAGGAACCGTTAATATATTAATGAATAGAAACAAGAAATGTCAATATTTGATAATTGTTGTCAATACTTATTTTCTAATAAATTAATTTAATATTGTAAAATATTCAAATATAATATACACATTATTAATGACTATTAATGTGATCTCCTAATAATATATTAAAACAAACAATTTTTACAAGTTGATGAACTTTTATGATAAAACATGAAAGTATGTCAAAAAAATTTTTTTGACTTAATTACCGAAAAATCCCAAACTTTTGTCAAATTTTCAATTATAACCCGAACTTTAAAAAATAACAATGAAATGTCTAAACTTTCAATTTTTTCAATTCTAAACTTTAAAAAATGGCAATAAAACGCTCAAACTTTAATTTTTTTCAATTCTAGCCTGGCGTTATTTGTTGTTCTCCCGATACCCTCAGCCATTTGTTTTCTTTTTGTTCTTTTAATGCCCTAAACTACTCTCACATTACAACGTATTATACCAGTAAGTTCTTTATTTTTAGTTTGTTTTCTTGATGCCCTTATTGTGAGGGCATCGAGGCCGCATAATCTGAAAATTAAATTGTGAGGGCGTCGAGAGAACAAACTAATTAAAATGAAGGAAAAAATTGAAATCAAAGTGTAAGATTGTCGGGGCTTCATAATTTGATTTAAATCGTTTTAAAACAACAATGGCATTTTAGTTATGTGATTAAACAACATCATTTCATTAATCTTCATTTGTTGTGTTAATTTTAGCTGACATGTATTAATAGTCAAGGTTTCTGAAACACGTGGCAAGTCACGTCAGTAAACTTAACGAAAACACTAATATGGGGCTAGAATTGAAAAAAATTGAAAGTTTAGGCATTTTATTGCCATTTTAGAGTTCGGGCTATAATTGAAAACTTGTCAAAAGTTTGAGCTTTTTTTTGGTAATTAACCCTTTTCTTTTTGGTCTTTCTATCTATCAATCATCATTTTGTCTTCATTACCTCCGATGTTTTCTTCCTTTTCATTGCGTTGGTTCTACCTATGTCCAATTTTTTCAATTTTCTTCTTTTCACCATAGACTAGCATTTCCATTAGGTGGGTGCACTCCTTGATTTGCAAAAAGTAAATTCTTTTAGCATCGGTCTATATATTTCCTTAGTCAAAGAATTATAGTGAAACTTAGATATTTGTGCTTTGTCCTTTGTCAAAAGACAATTATGGTATTTTAGTATTTTGTTGTGACTACATATGTAAAGCCCATAAAAAAAAGAAAAAAAGAGCTCAACTTTAGCAAAATTGAATCCTTAAACACCATCTTTCTCCGATATGTGAAGTTTTTCTCATATATTTCCTTATTTTGTTTATTTTGTAGTAGATTAAAGAGAAAATTGTAGAGATTAACAACAAAAAATCTCTAGAAAATGCATAAAACTTCACATAGGTCAGATGTTTCAGCAAAAATTCTATCCCTTTTCGTAGTGATTTTCAATCATCATAAATTGTTTGTGATAATAATTTTGATGAAATTAGAAAAAAATTTGGAGAAAAGGTGGACGAAAAATGAGAAAAAAAGAGGAGTTAGGAGAGGAGGAGACGGTGAAGAAGAAGACAATTAGAAAAACTTAAAATATATTAAGGAGAAAAATAAGAAATGCAAAAAATTAAGGGTAAAATTAGAATTTAATTCCTGGAATGTGTTTTTGTAATAATGAAATAATGTGGGGCTAAAATAAGACTTTTGAATAGTTAAAGAGTATTTTAGTAATTATGGTCGTTAGATAAAGTAAGGACATTTTAATAATTAAGAATAAAATGGAAAAGGGGATAATTTTAGATTATCGAGTGTAATTGAATTGAAATTTTTTCTTAAATAAAGTCTAACATAATTTTGTAATGTCTAAGTCTAAAGGACATATTAGGGAGTAAATTAGACCCATCAATTAGTTGAGTCAAAAAATCATATAAGGATAACTTTAAACTATACATTTATAATAATGTACAGTTCTTAAAATTTTGAATTTTGTTATTAATAAACTATTTTATGGTGAATCATATTTTGAATTAGTAGTCAATTAAATTGACGACTAATAATTGAATATGTGGATTTCTGAAAATGAATTTTGCTTAGTTATTAAATAAATAATTAAACAAGTGCCAAATATTCAGTATTTATATTTGTTAAGTATCATAATATGTATCGCCTAATAATTCGAGAAAAATATGATAATTAAAATTTTTAGTTATGCGTATGTATAAATAAGAATATGAGGATGAGATAAATAACGTTCGTGAAATTAGAAAGAGACTAACTTATAATGGTTTGATAATAAACCATGAAGGTTGTGAATTTGTGGATTGCCTAGGATAGGCTATATTTGATGGCCTTAAATTAATAAGTTATTGAGATATGAGTGAATTATGGCTAGGTACCTGTTCGTGGAGCAGATACTGGGGCACCTTAGGTCCTAGGAAAGTCCTGTGTTGATGGCTAAGTACCGAAGTGGTATTACAATATCCTGTGTTGATGACTAGGTATTGAAGTGGTACTGGGGTACTAAATTAGATTGAGGGATTGGGTACCTTATGTTGATACTTATAGATCTAATTATAATTCTACTTAGTGAATGATTATGATGAGTAGAGATGAGTTGGCGTACCATTGAATGTAGGCTTATTAGGTTAAGCAAAGCCCAGTCAATTTAGTTAACAAAGAGATAAAATATAAATGGAAATAATAAAATAAAATAAGTATTAATCATTAATAATCATAAAATTTTAAATTTTTATTGAGTGTTTAGACAGGCTGAGTGTTGTTGTTTATCTTAGTATTATACGCATGTTTTATCATTTGACTAATATATATTGAGTTATTTGACTTTAAACGCTGAGTATGATTGATGTCTTCGTGGGTGGAGACAAATAACAAAACACAAAAATCATGTGTTTAGCAGAGTTTGGTTGCTGACACTGCTCATTTTTGTTCTGTCTTCAGTTCACAAAAACACAAATTTTTTGTTCCTTCCAAAACTGTGGCACAACTTTCTTGTGCCTGTCACAGAAACAAAACACGCGAGCTGTTGGACAAAAATACCCCCATATTATTACTATAAATAGCAAAAAAAGACATTCTTAATAAAATATAAGACTTGAATGTATCTTTAACCTATTATGTAATTAATTCTATGAATGTTTAGATGTTTTATTAAATTATTATGTACTAGAATATCTAACTTGTAGGGTTTTTTTTATTCACTAACTCATTTCATTAAATTTTTAGGTTTCTCGTTTCATTAAATATTTAAGTTCTTCATTTTATTTCATCGTAATTAACAAAATACAAATACAATTAAAAAAGTATTGATACAATTATAAAAATATTTACGTAATTCATTTTATTGTTAACTTATGCGAATTTTATCTATTCAATAGCTCATTTCATTAAATTTTTAAGTTCCTCATTTTTTTAATTCCTTATTTATAGATACAATTAAAAAATACTAATACATATAATTCGTTTTAAAATAATCAATGAATTACATATTTCCAATCATATTATACTGCAGGGGTACTTTGGTCATTAACACTGTTTTCTATGTTCTGTCAACTATAACCAAACACATTTCTGTCCTTGAGATACACAGTTTTATTTGTTTTGTCCATTACAACCAAACACCTCACTATCTCCAATTTTTGTTCTATTTTGTCTCCAAATTTTTGTTTTGTTTCGTCTTAGTATATGGATCACAGTAACCATACGTAGCAAAAGAGACGGTCCGGTTACCCCTACTAACTAGACAACTCACCATTTACTGCTATATATTTTAAGAGAAAGAGAGATTGTCAATAACCTCTATTTACGTGATTGACATAGTGGGGTCTAAGTAGGGCCAACATATCAAATCGAGTATAGTTGTTTCATTTTATATGTTTTTTGGGATGATTATGTTTGTATAAATAATTATGTGACTAGGAAACATCATTTTTAGGACTAATGAGGATTTTGGTAATTAATGATGTAACTGTGGAACAACCTGGATAAATTGTGGTTTAAGAATTTTGGAGCGTCACATTTAAGTGGTATAAGAGCTAGATTACGTTTCTAAGGACAAATTAAATGAAATAAAAAATAATGATATATTATTGTCCTATCTAGGGTGGTTTCAGGACATGATATTGCTAGCCCATAATCGACTGGAGAATTGAGTAATTTGATCTGTGATAGATGTGCCTGATTAGGGAGATTTTGGAGTGGATCGAGTAGGATGAGAGATGCCAGTGCCACCTTAGATGATGCAGCAAGCTATTATTATGGCTCTAGCCTGAGTTGATTTTAGGGTAAAATGTAACTAAAAGCAAATTTGTAAGATGACTGAAGTGGAGTTTTGAGGCACTATTAATCTTAAAGAGGTTGAGGTATAGTGGGAGAAAGACAAAGTTAGTTTTAGATCGTATGAAGTGTACCTTAGAAAAAAGGTTGCAATATATTGTTTCATTATTCCAAGACAATATATGGACTTGGTGGAAATTAGTGAAGAGATATTATGAGTCATGAGTGATGACTTGGTAGTTCTATAGAGATTTTAGAGACAAATATACTTGGCGGATATATCAAGATCCAAAGAAGATAGAGTTTGTGAGTTTGGTTTAAATAAAGGAGACGTCGGTGACAGAGTATGAGACTCACTTTGTGGTTTTATCTAAGTATGCAATGGAGATTGTGGCAAATACGGTAGATAAATTTTATCGATTTAAGAATGGTTTGAGAACAAAGATTTGTTTGGGTTTGATAGTTTCTACTTATGATTTTAAGAAGTTACTAGAGATTACACTTTGAGTAGAGGATGTGGTAGAACAAGGTAAAAAGAGAGGAGAGCTAAAGAGGCGACTAAAGTCTATTTAGCAGAACCGCACTTTAGGATGCTAATTGGTGTGGGTGAGATGAGAGATGGAATTTACTTCTATCATTTGGTACTGAACCTGTATCACTGGTTCAATTGACAAAACTTGGATAGCGTGTGAGACGACCTCCTGCTCGACTTCAAGACAACATATGCTACACTGCTCGTTGTGATTCATCTCTCCTCACCCCACATCTATTGGTGCCTCAAGTATCCCTTATCCCATAGCTCATTATGTAAATTGTGATAACTTTTCTATGGCACAAAGAAAATTTTTAGCTGCAGTTACCAAAGAAAAAAAGCCAGAGCATTTTGGTGAGGCAATAAAGAATAAAAATTGGTGTGATGACATGCAAGCTAAAATAAATGCACTTGAAAGAAATGGGACCTGGACTTTGTAGGACCTGCCGCCTAATAAAACTGCAATAGGTTGTAATTGGGTATATTGTATCAAATACTATACTGATGAACGGATTGAACTATACAAGGCACGATTTGTTGCTCTTCGAATTAACAAGTGAAAGGGATAGATTATAGTGAGACCTTTGCTCTAGTTGCAAAAATGGTCAGTATACGTACATTTCTAGCCATCGCAACCATCAAAGGCTGGGAATTACATTAGATGGATGTGCATAATGCATTTTTGCATGGTGATCTGAATGAGAAGATGTATATGCGATTACCACCCAGTTTTGTTCCCTCTCAGCCTGGAAAGGTTTGTCGTCTTCGAAAATCAATGTATAGGTTGCGACAAGCTCCCTATATGTGGTTTTCAAAATTGACAACTACTCTTGAGGCATAAGGGTTTGTTCAGTCAAGGGCAGATTACTCACTCTTCACTTGTCATATGGGTAATGTTTTCCTTGCAATCTTGATCTATTTTGATGATCTAGTTGTTGCAAAAATTATAGTGATGCAATTAGTGACTTTAAGCAGTAAATGAGTAAAATGTTTTATATGAAGGACTTGGGGTTGCTCAAGTATTTTCTAGGTATAGAGATCACAAGAGGACTGACTGGTCTGTTTCTGAGCCAACACAAATATGCACTCGACATACTTGTTGAGTGCAGGCTTTTAGGTGCAAAACCTGTTGCAACCCCACTTGAGAAGAACCATCGATTGGCTGAATCTGCTGGTGACAAGCTAGGGGATCTTGAGAGATACTGACGCTTAGTTGGGTGCCTCATTTATCTAACAATTACAAGAACATAATTGTGTTATTCAATTCACATTTTGGCTCAATTTATGCAAGCTCCACTCCAAGCACACTATGACGTTGCACTTCGAATCTTGCAGTTCTTGAAGGGAAATCCAGGACAGGGAATTCTCTTTAGAGCTAATAGTGATTTGCAGTTGAATGCATATTGTGATTCAGATTGGTAAACTATCCGTTAACTAGATAATCATTGATTGGCTACTTTGTGATGCTTGGCCAATATCCCATCTCTTGGAAAATCAAGAAACAACACACAATGTCTCGATCATTTGTAGAGGCAGAATACTGGTCTATGGCAAACATTACTTATGAGTTGATTTGGCTAAAATCTTTCTTTTGATCTCGTGATGTTTCTCATTCCAAGCCATCGAGACTGTTCTGTGACAGTCAGACAACTCTTTATATATTAACCAATCTGGTGTTTCATGAGAGGACGAAGCATATTTGTAACACCCCACTCCCGCTGGACCCGAACCCGATATCGACGATGATATCTGAGTCCGTGCCTCGCGAGGGTGGTGTGCCACATCACTAAACAATTAAAAGTTGGTATAAATTTTTTTTGAATACTCTTATCAGTGATCATTAATTTGGGCCAACTTTTTCTTTTTCCAAAACATTTTGTTTACTTAAACTAAAAACGAAACATATTACATTTTAATCGATGAACATAAAGTACAGAAAGTTGACAACTCAAATTGGCCCATTTTATTTATAACCATTTGATACAACACAATGAAATCAACAGAAACTTTTATTAGCCACTT
>JANZXP010000006.1:5348430-5404023 GCA_027576715.1 Erythroxylum flavicans
TCTAAATCTTTCCTTATCACAACTCATACCAAGATCATCTTCTCTACTTTATTTTCAACTCCATATCATCTATAAAGGATATTATAGTCCATGATTAATCATGAACATCAATAACAGAACATACACACACACACACACACATATATATATATGCGTGTTCTTCATCACTTTCACCCTAATTCTTCCCATTTCATAATCTCTCACTACCAAAATCACCAAAGCAAAACATGAACATATCCACACTTCTCATGTACTGCTTGAAATTTTCTAAGAAAAGTTTCAGAGTCCAACAGAAGTCTCTCAATTTTCCTTTCAGAGATGTGACCTAATCTCTTATGCCACAACGAAGCAGAATTATCTTCGGTTAATTTACGTTTTAAACTTCGTGTACCCACATGCAAGGCTTTCTTAAATAAAGCATTAGTGTCAAGCATATATAGATTATTGTAACGTGATGAAGAACTGGCACCAACCAAATTTGAATTTTGAAAGAGACTAAATATTCCATTTCCAAATAAACAATAATAACCTGATTGGTCTAAAGCATAAATAGAAATCAAATTCCGTCTAAAAGATGGTACAACGAAAGTCTCAACTAAATCCAAATAAAATCCAGTTCTTAATAGTAATTTAAAAGTCCATATTGCTTCAACTTCTACCGACTTGCCGTCTCCTACATAGATGTATCTTTCATCATCACTTAGTTTTCGACAACTCAGGCAACCCTGCATAGACACACTGATGTGAGTTGTTGCACCAGAATCTAACTACCATGTGCGTCTCGGTACCGAAGTCAAATTAACTTTAGAACAAATCAAAATAAGAAGAATATCTTTCTTTGCATTCCATGCATGATAATTGACATACTGCTTCTTTACATGACCATAAGCTCCATAGAAGAAACAACCTTTTGGATTTTCATCCTTTTTTTGTTTCTTTTGTGTTGCCAAAACTGCAAATTCCTTAGTTTTCTTTCTTTTGTTCCTTTTGTCCTTAGATGTTGTGGCTAAGTGAGTACTTTCTGCCTTATCATGCTTCAACCTTTCCTCTTCTTGGACACAGTGTGAGATAAGCTCATTAAGAGACCATGTCTCTTTTTGACAGTTATAACTCACTTTGAATTGACTGTACTGTGCCGGAAGAGATATCAAAACCAGATGCACTAACAAGTCTTCGGATAATTCCAACTTAAGTGCTTTCAATTTTGAAGCAATGTGAGACATTTCCATAATGTACTCCCTTATGTTTCCTTTTCCTACATACCTCATTGAGATAAGCTTTGCCAAAAGTGTACTTGTTTCAGCCTTTTCATTTTTGGCAAATCTTTTCTCAAGATCCTCAGGAAACCCTTAGCCGTAGTAATCTGATTGGACATAGTGCCCCGAAAAGCTTCTGGAATGGCACGTTTCATGATCATAAAAGTCATACGATTCGATATTTCCCACTTTTCCATCTCCCTCTTTTGATCAGAGGTACTCTCACCAGTAAGTGGATCAGGTTGATCGACTCATAAAGCAAGATCCAAGTCCATGACTTCGAGAACAATCAAAGCGTTCTCCTTCCATGACTTAAAATTGTTGCCATTAAGCATAAGAATTGAATTAATACTAGCAGAGATATTTGCAGCAGAACCAGGAACTGAACACAGAACAAAACAAACAAAATCTAATTACTCACATAACACCATAATATGCCAAATTAATTATATACAGATAATGGTAGGGCCCCATCATAAAATACCTTGCACAACATTAATATTTAGTCTTTGGACAGAAATACTAACTTGTAAGTGGTACCTTGGTGTAGTGATCAAATACTGGCAATAAAGCATGTCAAACAATAAACCTTTCTTTGGACCGATTTAATGTTCACATATTATACTGAATAATTGCCACGCATTTACCACCACAAGTGTATATGCAATTCGGGCCAAATATAAACTTTCTTTTGGGCCAGTCCATATTCGCATGAATAATATACACACAAAACTTTTTAACATTCTAAGTTAAATTAATTTAACAAGAGAGGTTGCTTCAGCAACATGTTGCTTCAATTAATTTAATTTCAAATGCTATATATTTCTATAAATTACCAAAATCTGAAATCAAAATACCCAAATTTGACATAAGCTGTATGAAAACATCAAATTTCCAATTTCTTGATACTATGACACTGACAATCTTGTTAGCTTAAATCGAGAATTGAGTCACAATTTTACAAATCAAAATAGAGATTATAAATTTCAAACCCAAAACTCATCCCTTATAACAGTAGTCCGTAACATGCATAAAGTCTTAAAAAAGGTTTCTGTTTTAACGTAGTGGTCAAACAATAACACCAAATAACATTCTTGTCTTTATACAATGGTTAATATGCGCCTAACCAAAACTTATGTATTAAAAGACAAAAGAAACGTTCTTGAAAGCCATGACAAAAACGTACTTCAAAGCCATTAAAGGAGATATTCTTCTCTTTATCTAAAGGTTAATGCTTTATTAAAACAAAAGGTCATGACTTTTATGAATAAACAGATGAATGACATAAATCAACGTTAAAACAACCGTCGTGATAAAGATTAGAAGCCTTTGAAAACCACCTTTCCATCACAGCATACCGTCATCGCATGTTTCTTTTCTTTTTTTTTTAATACCGTAAAAATTTATTAATCAGATTTAACCAGTTAAAACCATATACATGTACGAAAAACCAGATCTGAATCCATGAGACATAAAAAAAACATAGTCGCATATGCCAATATCCAGGTTCAAAGAAAAGAAACGAAATATACTCCAATTATTCGGAAGACAAAATAAAACACACATTCTTAATGATCCAATTATGTACAAGGCTCTTATACCACTTGTAGGGTTTTAATCCCTTTAAAACACATGATTCGTTTATATCAAATCATCAAGAATTAAATAAAAGTAGAAACATACCTGAATTCATTGTAAAATCTGCACTGGAATCTTGCAGTTTGTTTTTCAAATTAAAACGTAGCCTTTTCACCAGAGTTTTCCCTTGATCTCTCTGTTTTCTCTCTGACGATGGGATTTCAGACAAGAATTAAGTGTACATTTAATTTAGGGACCATAACTACCTTTTATTAGGATAAAATCCTAATCTAATTTCTAATTTGGCCTCATAAAACAAGAAATTATAGCCCGGTTTTTACACATATGAAGCTCACACTTAAGATAGATATATAAAGCCTAAAATACAATAACCATATTAAACCACTTTCATTAATTGGGCTCAACTTTATATGATAGCCTTTATACACAATTATACACATACAAGCTCACATGTTTGATTAAAAATCCTTACAATGTCAACTTGTTATTCCCAGCATATCAGTAAAACGCAAGAATTGTGTTAGCAAAAAGCGGCTTAACTCAGAAAACAAATTAGGGCTGGGGAATTTCTCATCATAATGTATATTTCCAGGCCTTTTAGGATGTCTGCGGTTACTTACTCATGTTTAACATTACTTGCTCATGTTTAACAAATTTTGTGGCATCTGTTCTTTGGCTAAATGGCTTGATCTGAACTGTTGCTCTAGTTAAACATTGGACTATAAGTTGAAGATAGTTGCCTTAAGATGGGATATTGAGTAAACTGAGGAACCACCCTGATTCTGGCAGTGTGATGAGGAAGAATTTGTAAGCAAGAACTCAATGCCCCTTCTAAAGAAAAGTTGAAAATTTTGTTCAAGTTTGAATATTTTCTCAAAGTCCTGGACTAATGGACACGGCTGACCTTTTCTGCTTGTTTGATAAAAACATGAACACGCGGCCGACAAGTCTTTTGTAGTATGTCAACGAAAGACTCGTACAGGAAAACTTTTTAAGTGGAACCACATTAACGTATAGGAGAATGTCCATGTCCTGTTATAACATCATGTCCAAGTTGCATAGTTGGATCTTTCCGTATCAGAAGGAAAAATGCTTTCATTGAGAGTCGAACTCAAGACCTCCCGCTTACTAAACGGGTGCTCTAACCAACTGAGCTATGAAAGCTTTCCATGGATAGCATCTTAAATACATGAAAGTTTAATTTTCTGCCCTGTGGAATACAGCCACCAACTAGAGTTAGCTTCCCTTAGCAACCTCAATTAGAGATGAGATAGTTGGACGGGCCTACGTGTATCGTGATTACTCATATACATAATTTAGATTAGGTCTATTTTAGTTCAAATTCACCCTATGATAATTAAATAATTTAAAGTCCATTAAATACTTTTTTTAAATATGAATTTGATATATTATAAGAATTATAATTTTAAATACAACCTATAAATTCATATTTTAATATATTTTATCTGATTATATTAAACATAATAAAATTATCAAATTATTTGTTTAATATAATTATGCAAATTTTAATAATAAATATGATTTCTATCAATAATTTATGTCAATTAATAATTATAACTCATAAAAATTAAATTTGATAAATAAATATAATAATTCATAAATTTTATAAACATTTTAATCAATATCAATTAATCTAAATAAATAATTAGATAATAATTATAATTAGTTGTAAATTTTTTATTAAATTTTTATAAATTTTCTGGTTTAATATTTAAATATAAATTCAAATTATAAATTAATTCTTAAAATTTAAACTTGCTAACTTTTTAGCTTAATATATTGGACTAAATGAATTTGACCAACTTATACAATTATAATCACCATGGACAAATACAATGCTTTAATTATGTAACATTATTGCTTAGAAAAGAAATAAAAAATTAAACGACAAAATAATTTAAATGATTTTATAAGTTCCAATATATTTAGGAACGGCAATAGACCGACCCCACTAATTTTTAACATATTTTTTAAAATAAAAAGTGTAAAAAAATTTAAAATTTTTAATTAGATTCGGGCTTTGATTGCTCAGGCTCAGGTCTACCTGAGGCCCAACTCTTTTAAATAAAATGATGTTATTTTATTTAGAATAATTAGACCTTGAGCTAGTTTTAGTCTGGGTCTGAATCTGACCCTAGTCTGTTGAAAACACTTGAAACTAGACTTATGGACCACTCATTGTCATTTCTAAATATATCTTACCTGTAATTTCACCTTTTGAAAATCTTGCCAATTTTCAAACTATGGCTTGGTTTGGGGGAGCAGTAGAGGTTGATAACCTGCTGAAATCAATCTACTAAAATGATAAGTACTTATTCTCGATAAGTACTTATGTGTTTGAGATTATTGTTTTGGTAACTGCTGAAACGTGAAAATAGTATTTAGCAAGTGCAGTTGCGGTTTCTGAAAAGAGATAAAATGATTAAAAAGCCCATTGATTTAATAAACTATTAATTGTTGTATAAATAATTAAAAAATATATTATTAGTCATATAAATTTAAAATTATACATAATAAAATATTAAAATAATAAAATATAAATAAAATAAATTTAGTAAATAAAATATTTCATAAAATATATTATTAGTCATATAAATTTAAAAATATAAATAATAAAGTATTAAATTAAAATATAAATATAAATAAAATAAATTTTGTAAATAAAACATTTCATAAAAAATATATTATTAGTTATATAAATTTAAATATATTATTTGCTTTTTATTAGTTGAGGATATAATGAAAAATAATAATTATTAGAAGGTTATTAATGAAAAGTAAAATTTCTACCGCAGAAGTACTTTCCTACCACAACCTTCTTTTTGTTTATCGATTTCTGCGGTGATATTGCACTTTCCTCTAATCTTCGATTGTTTGCCCACAGATCTAAGCATGTGATTGTATTTAAAAATTACGGTGAATAAGTACTTATTCCCACCGCACCACAGATTCAAACGCAATCTATATCTCATGAAATACACGTAAAAAATGGTGCAATATTTAAAGGAAAGATAATTTAACTCTAACAAGATTTCCGATCATTTCCATTCTTTTAAACTTAATGTGATATGTGAATTAAGTAATTTTCACATGTTTATTATTATTTATAGAAAAAGGATTAGAAGTAACTATTTTCACATGGTTATTATATGTTATAATAATTATAATGATTAAATTATTTTTATACATAATATTCAATAATAATTTATCTCGCTAAGATTTATTTAAGTCAAATATACTTATTTTTACATTTTGTGAAAATATGAATTTAATATATAGAAGTAAGTCTTATCTTTCAATGTAGCATCGGAAGTTTTGGTGATTCGGTAAATGTTAAAAGTAATTTAAACTTTGATATTTTTATTAAAATATAATATGAACATTAACATTTCAAAGCATTTAATTTAAAATTTAACTTTTGTAACATATTCAAAAAAGGCTTTCAGTGAACAGAAAATTTGATAGAATAACTCTCTGTCAATTAAATGGTACGTCAGTATTGATGTGGCATTATTTATTATTTATCACAATTACATAGAGGGTCTCATTATCATGTATACAAATAAGGCCTGTTATTAGAAATTGTAAAATTTTGATTACAATAATTAATATTAATTATTAATTGGATTAATTAAATTATTTAAATACCTAATTATAACAATTGTTATGTATCATTTATTATTTAGGTTAAGGTATTAAATGAAATCCCTAATTATCTTAATTAAAATATTATGATTTCTGAAATTAAGGATAATGGATTTGTCCAAATCCTTAATTGAAGCAACATTATTCCCCTTATTCATACTCTCTGTCACACTCTAACTTCTCTATATTTTCTCATTGCTTCCTCCTCGCTTCTCTCTCTCACATGTTCTAGGCATTGTAGCTTCTTTGTCTTGCCTATCACAGCAAATGGACTAGGTTTGCTCTGTCTTACCAACACTACTCATTATTTAGGAGCACAAGTACAACAAAAAAGGGTGGAATACATGATAGTAAGTGGTGGTTTTTTTTATTTTTATATAGCTTCTATATCTGTTGTAGTCGTTATTTTTCGTCTATATTTTTTATACATCGTCTGTGTTGTGGTCTCTTGCCATATCTGAACTACACTTTCTTTTCAGTGTAATCTTCTCTTGTTTTCTTTTATCTAGATTTTATTATTCATGTAAAAGTGATTCAAAGAGACAGATACAATCGAGTAACTTTTGAATTAATAAGAATATTTTTCCTAACAGCAATTTAAGTTGCAGAGCTTTAAACTAATTTGTTAGTAAGAAGCAGAAAGGGGAGCATTACGATAAGTTGTAGGTTAGGTTAGGGAACAAAAGATACCTCCTTATCTTTAACAATGTAGGCAACTGAAGTACTACAAGTTCATATATTAATTATCACAAGTTTTTAAGAAGAAATAATAGAAGAGTTCTTCTTACTTATGCTAATATGTTAGTAATCTCTATGCCTATTATTGCCATCACAATCCATATCTTTCAATGCCAATATTTAGAAAGCTTTTTAGTTGGTAATTCCTAGATATTTTTACTAGTTAATGAATTGCCAATCATCAAGCAATTTAAGGAATGTTATATCTATGATTTAGAATTACATCTTTTTATGTTGCCACTATATTGTGCAGGTAGTATCCACAACATAGAATGTATGTGGCATAAATCACAAATATAATTACTGTGGGTGTATGAACATTGTGCATTCTTAGTAAAATTTCCAAATAAGAAAAATCCATTTTAAACCCTTGTACTCCATTTATTTATTTTATTGATAAAATCAAACATAAATATCTTCACACTTTTGCATATTATTCAAACATGCACACATATACACATTTTAGACATTCCTTGCTAATTTGTAGATACAATGTTTCCTGTTGAACTTGTGAAATCTACCTTTTAATTAGCTAAAAAAGTTTTAGCTTTTAATATTGTAAAGCATGGTGATGGTGATTTTAAACATATACTATTTGCAAGTAGTATTCACAGATAACTTAGAGTAGAACTGTAGAACTGTCTTACCTTAAGGTTTCTTCCCTTGGTTAAGAGTCTAACTTGTATAAGGTCTTATATATCTTAATTCTTATGTTTATCTTATGTTTAATTTATATTATTATCTTACTTCTCATCTTCGTCATTATAAAGGGGAGCATTATTTTTCTTTAAAAGCATCGTCTCTTCTTGTGTTTCTTAGAGCCTTATTTCTTATGTGAGGAGAGATTTAAAAAGTTCCTACAATGATAGTGTTGTTAGATCTTTGGATTTTTGTATTGTTGTTACTTTAGCTTCCTATGTCTTTAGAGTTGACCTATGCAACTTTCTTACTAATTCAACATTAGTATAGGTCTTTCTAAGACCTTTTAGAGCATTTATAATTTTAATGATCTAGCATACATGCCAGAAATGCTTTCATCACACTTTATTTGAAACAATTCATATTTATGTGTTAGCAAGTTTACTTTACTTTGTAACTTGATTTGTGCCCTTATGAGTAATTTCTAATGTATGCCAAATGTTATAAGTCGTTTCATATATAGAGACTATTAAATTAATTTCTTCCTAAAGTACAAAATATGATGTGTATGAGCTTACTATTCAAGGTTACTAATCTTATATATTGCGCTTTCCATTCTTCCTTTAATTTGGGAACCTTTTTGTCATCTACAATTTTTGTAGGAACAAAGGGATCATTATAAACTATTTCTAATAAGTCTACATTTTCAGCCATTAGAAAGTCTCATCCTAGTTTTCCAATAAAGATAATGATTGCCATAAAAAGGTGGTCTACTGATGCTTTGTCCCTCCTGGTTGAATGATGATGATGGTGTTCCTAAATATGTCATCATGACCTTTACTATCATATTGTGTTAGAAATATTAGCCTAATAGACCCGCTCTGATATCACTTGTTAATCTCTAATGACACTCAAGAGATGGGTGAATTCGGTTTTTATAAAATTGAACAAAATTTCTGACCAATGCACTCAATTAACAATAATCTATATAAATAAGGATGAGATAATTGCTTAATATAAATTAACCACCCAATTGAACAATAATTTTAAAAGGATAGGGAGGAGATAATGCAAACCAATTTATAGTTGTTTAACAAACAACCCTTGTCTACATCCAATCCCAAGATTCTTCTTAGAAGTCCACTACAATTCTTCTTTTAAGGCAAATAATAACCTTTGTACAATCTTTCTCAATTAAGAGAAACCCTTCTTATATTCTTCTTCCACAGTAAAAAGGAACCTTAATCTCACTTAGACCATCCCAAGTACAATGTTCAACAACCCATCAAAATATTACAACTTGAAAATATCTCACTTATTTACTTGATAATTTCAAAATGGATCGCTCACTCAAATATGACAAAATGATGCTCAAATGGTTGAAAAACTTTTTAAAATGTGTGTATACAACACCCAAAACTTTCTTAATTCTAAAACTAAAGATAAAATACATATTTATAGCATTTGAGGACCTAAAATAGCTATTGGAGTCAAGAACTAGCCGTTACAATGACTATATCAATATACTAGTCAACTAATATACATTTATAACACCAGATTCACTAGCCATTGGAACACTGGTCAACTATTACACATATTAGTTGACCAATACATTAACAAATGTTACTACAAACTTGCAGTACATAAATTTTAATAACTTTAACTTATATTAGTCGACCACTAACTTATATAGGTCAATCAATCACACTAAAAACATAATTTTAACAACTTTAAAAGCTTAAAATCCAAATATGATTGAAATATTTCCCAAAATGTTCTCCAAAGATTATTTAAAAGATCAAGAGGCTTTTATATTAAAATTAAAAGCTTCAATGCCTCTTAATGAATGTAAAGGTTCATATAATGAAGTAAAAAAGAAATGATTATGTATGGTGGGCCTTTTGGATTATGAAATTAACAAAGTGAGCTTACTAATAATTATACAATATATGAAATGACCTTGATAAGCCTTGATATGCTTTTATTTTTGTTTCGATCTTCATTTCATCAATTACAAGCTTCAAGTTCTCTTTATCAACTTTATACACTATCTTCTTAAGTTTAAGACTTCATTTTGTTCTATTATTACTTTTCATCAAAATAATACATACATTAGTAGTAATTATGTTTTGTTATCATCAAAATATCAATTGGAACCTCCCTTAGTTTAACAAATGTTATGTTCCTTTTGGCTATAGTAAATTGCATTTGCCTTTTTTTTACTAAATAATATTATATAAATCTACATCCAAAATTATGGCTATATTTTATCTTATATTATTGAATAATAAAGTATATTTTATGTGTATGTTTTATTTTAAGACCATTGGGCTTAATATGTACTTTTTATTAAGTATTTTAACAAATAACCATCCTTCCCTTTCATTGTGAATAAGTGTGCAATGGCTATATTTGGTTGTATAAGGTTATTTTAAAGTGAAAACTTCATAGTAAAACTTAAGTTGAAATATGTTGATATGCAAACAAGTACTGTTAATAAAGTAGACCTTGATTATGTTAGTTATAGGTAAATATGTGACATGAGAAAGGAGTTAGTATAGCTTTAAGTTCATAAGGCATATTACGGTATACATGGTTTCAAATTTAGTAAGTTGTTGAGACTTATTAAATCAAACCAAAGTTGTCTCAGGCTTATTAACATTATGAAAATCAATCAAATGATGATGTTTATATAACATATTTATTAGACATATTAACCCTTAACAGCAACAATAATGATCTAGTGAAAATCCTACTAAATAGGGGGCTTGGAGAGATCTAGTGTATGCAACCTTACTCCTAACTAGTAGAGAGACTGTTTCCAAAGACATATTAATTCTTACTCTACAAATATTACCTATAACCAGAGGAGGGGATGGAGATAGTGAAGATGAAAAGGGAAGTTGTGGTGCTGAGCTAGAATATATTGATGATGAAGATCTTAGTAAAGAAGTTGATAAAGAAGATGCTGAAAGAGTTGGTGAAGGAGTTAATTAAAACCTAGATGATTAAGATGATAAGGACTAGGATGATGGGTTTATACAAGCTTATGTTCCTAATGACCACCATTCGATTGAAATTAATTTAATTGATCGTGGTAGTTTTATTGGTAGTAATGAATATGAAAGCAGAGAAGAGCTTGATAAATCATTGCAAATACCAAGTACAAATATTAGGCATAATCCAACTGATGTGGCACCACATTAGAGAATGGAGATGGAGTTTGGAACAACAAAAAAATTAAAGATTCTGTTATGAATTACGCAGTACAAACATAGTACAATGTTAAGTTCAAGAATATTGAAAATTATATAATCAAAGTTTGGTGTATTGAGGGATGCTTATGAGAATTGTATAACGGTAGTGACAAGAATGAATAGTATTTTAAAGTGATAACATATAATCTTGATCATAGTAGTTTTACTAATAAAAAACCTAAATTGTTTTAAGCTAAGTCCTTTATGAGATATTTTAGGAAAATAATTCTTGATAAGTTTGGTATCTCGACCGTAAAATTGGTTAACGAGTGCAAAGAGAAACTTAATATATTTATTAACTTAAGGATAAGTAGAGCAAAAAGATGAGATTGAGAAAAAAGAGGGCAACTAATTTTATGAATTAATATGTCAAGCTATAAGGATATCTACATGAGTTGAAGATTAGTAATTATGGTTCAATAATGGAGTTACAGCTAGCAAGGAATGAAAATACTTATCTGCTAGAGGTCTATAAGATTACATTTATACATATAATTAAACAACTATAGTAAGGTTATATATTTATTCATACTTCTTTATCTCTTTTTTGTAGTTCAAAAGATTATACACTTACTTTGATGCTATAAAAAAAGGACGGAGGCATTTAAGGCTAATTTTTTATATTGATGGATGCTTTCTGAAGACAAAATTTCAAGGCCAGTTATTGAGTGCAATTGGGAGGGATAGTGATGGAGGAATGCATCCATTGACTTAGGTCATTACAAAAGTATGAATTTACTAACTTTTGACTTGAAATTGGATCGTAGTAAAGGACTTAATAGTCATATCTAATATGCAAAAAGTATTTTATTCTTCATATATTTATAAATAATTAAAATACAAATTCTTTTATTTTAACTAAAAATTTTCAATTATTTTAAGAATTGGTTAGAGTTGTAAAACAAACATTACCAAATGCCACACATTAAATGTGTGCTAGACATATATACCACAATTGACATGTGAATTAGAACGGAAAGAATTTACTAAAATATTTTTAGAATTATATATGGTCTACATATATAGAAGATTTCAATGAGTAGCTAAAAAGAGCTAATAAACTAAAACATAGATGTGCTTCAATATTATTTGAATATCCAAAAAAAAAGTGGGCAAGATACTACCGATCTTTTGAATTGAAATTACCTAGTTGTCAATAATATTATGAGTCAAATTTTAAAGGGTGGATCTTAGTAGTAAGAGATATACCAAATCTTAGCATACTTGAAACAATCAGAATCATGGTGATGAAGAGACACATAGTTAAGAGAGAGTTTGTACATACTTAGAAGTTAAATATTGCCCCAATGATTATGAAGAAATTAGAGAAAAACAAAAAAGGATACAATACAATGGATAATAGTATGGAATGGAGATAAAGTATATGAAGTGATGAAAAACATATTGTAAAGATTGGTAGACACCAATCATGTAGTTTTCAAGCATGGAATCTACATGGATACCTTTCCAAATATGCTATAAGTGTTATTCACCATTCTAAACAAAAGGTGGAGGCATTTGTAGATGGTTACTATAAGAAGGCCCAATTCCTCGAATTATATAACCATTTGTTGCAATAGGAGTACAATTTTCTTGCCTATTATTGATGCAAAGGTGATGCACCGACCACCTAAAATAGTCATGCCAAGATACTAAAAATAGCTAGAAAGAAGAGCAAATGAGCATAAAATTTTGAAAAATCCAAACAAATTGTCTCAAAAGGGTGATGTAAAAAATTTAAGAAATGTGACAGTTTTGGCTAATGCCAGAAAATGCAAGAACAAATGCTCATCACCAAGGTAGCTCCACAGCTATATAACTATTCAGTTTTTTATCATTTTATCTTAGTTGTAATAATTGTTAATTATGTAAATTTTATTAATAAAGGTTACAGGTGCAAATATAGTTGAAGATGTTATTATATTGAGTCAATAAAGTAATAATGTGAGTTCCATGTATAAGCATTCATTATAGTATTAATAACTAATTCAAATAAATAATGTGAATGACGTGTGTTTCTAGGTTAATAACTCTTCACATAGCAGTAAAAGGAAGTATAGAGATATTGATCTGCATGCATTTAAATTGTCATTTGAACTAAAGGGTCTAAAGTTTAAAGAAAACATCTAGCACTACTTCCCAATTGTTACAAGCTGAACAACGAGGAGAGCATCATTGACTCAACAATTAATTGAACAATTTTTACTATCAAATGCAAATAAGGGAAGCAATGTGGCATATAATCAACCATATTAATGTTGTCATACGTCTTGGGGCCAAAGTTTTTGATGGATGTACTGTTCCCATAACACTATATACATAGATGGATGTATGAATGGATGGATTGTTGGATATTGTTAGTATTTTCTTTTTAATTCGATGTGTTGTTGGCATGTATATATCTCTGCCACTTTTGTATATGAATTCCAACTATCATAAATATTTTTTTCATTTTTCATATGAATTCCAAATTTATATCTAATAGTAATATTTTTTCAACTATCAATTAAGGAATTCTAAATTTATTATTATTATGAATTACTAAATGTTATAGGTGTTAATAGAAGTTAAAATGCAAATTATAAGAAATGATATAGAATAATTAGATTCAATATGTTATATTATAGGTGTTAATGGAAGTTCTACTGCACAATCATATCATTGTATTCATTTATTAGAATTCAAGTTTGAAACAACATATTGCAATTCAATGTCATTTTCCTATAATATTTTTTATAATAACACTCATGATAAGCACAACAAATCCTATTACAATATTCACTAAAATAAATATCAAAATTTCTCTTATGTCAATAAAATAATGTCTTGCTTCGTAAGATTTATTTGCTCCTCAATTTCCTTAGTTACAGTTATAATTGTTTAGGCCTCCTTCTTCAACATACATACTTCTTTCTTTAATTTGTGAATCACTTCCAACAGTCCTCTTATTAACTGTTTCATCATACCACTTGAAAAAAAATCATATCTTCCAACCTAAAATAAAATTAATTAATAAGACAAACACTATACATATATATCAACATTTTTACCTTATTAAAAAAACTTATTGGATATTTTGGGCATTTATAAAATTGCATTCTTGGTTTATAAACTCTATAAACTATCAATGGGCCTTTTAAACCACAATAAATAACCATATTAACATCATTTGAATTTAATATTGTATTCATAAAAGATATTGAGTCCATAGATTTGGGAGATCAATATCAAACTTCAGAGGGACTTAGTTTAGCAATGCACAAATTCATGCATGAACTAATAAAGGAAAACAATAAATCCTAATCTTCTGTGACAGTTGCATTTATATGTGTAACATAAAATTGCATAAAATTATATAGCACAAAATTTCCTCAAGTGTGCATCCTGATAAATTAAGCTCCTAATCATTTCATTTAGATCAAATTTCTACACAATAATACCAACAATTCCATCATTATAATAGTTTCTACAAAATCTTTGATTAACTAAATACAATAGATGGAACCCAAAGACAAAGAAAGAAATGAACAATTTAAAGATAGTTGATGAGTCATGAAAGTCTCCTAAAAGGAACAGGTGGTTGTATGGCAGGGTCTCAACCAATTCTTTTCCTAGAATTTCAAGTTTTAATGAAAACAATAACTTACAACATAACCACTGAAACCTCATGTAAAAGTACCATTTCTATTATATATTGCTTCCATTGTCATCCACATGCTCTAAAGTAAAATTATTAGAGCTTTAGGTAATTTTTGTTCTCATTGCTTATGTTCTTAACCTAAAGCCTCATCAAGTAAAGAAACTTGCTTTATTTGTTTTCAATTTATTGGCTATTATCTGTGTTGAAAATAGATAGGCCATTAATACCAAATTATGGTCACTTTGTGCTAACACAAAAATAATGCTACAAAGATGATATATGAGGAGTTAAAACAATTGATAGATTGTAAAACAAATCTTTACTTACAAACTTTTCAACTCTCGTAGCTTTTAGAGTAAAAATTTACATAAATTAAGCATCCAAACACAACTAGTTCCTTTTTAAATTGATAATTTCAATTTAAAGATGGCAACAGAAGAATTGTCATATGGACCAAACACCATGTGCATTTCAAAGCTGAGATTTGAATAATATTGAAGCATACTAAGTGTTGAAAACAACACCAAATTGTGAAATATAAATTGATGAATAGTTCCTAAGTGAAATGGAGGAGACCAAATCACAAAAAAGAATTAGGAAAAAGTATGACAAAAATACAGTTTGGAGAGATACTAGAGGTGTTGGTGCGAGAGAGAAAACACAGTACAACCAAGATAAGTTTGAAACCAAAAGAGAAACCAAGTTTGTGAGAGAGATAGAACTAGAGAACTTATAAATGAGATAGAAGACATCTGAGAGATAGTAGCCAAAGAGAAGCCAATGCAGAAGAAAAGCTTGAGGAAGTAAGTGAGCATCATCTTCTAAATTGTGGATTTTGTCAATTTAGGATTTGTATTGGATAATTAAGCATTTTAATAATTTGGTTAACCTAATTAAGGATTAATATCAATTATTATAATTATATTATTTTTTATTTTTGATAGTAGGTTCCACTTACACATGTGACAGTAAGGCCCACTATCTAATTGTAAAAAATAATAAACAATTTTATATTAGTATTAATGTGACATTTAACTGACAAACAATTAACCCCATCAAAATTTCAGTTCATTAAGGGTCTTTTTTGGACATTTCGTAAATGTTAGGGCTCAAATTGAACACTTTGAAATGTTAGCGTTTATAATATAATATGCTGAAAATAGTAAGGATCAAAATACGCTTTTTGCTATTCTTTAAATGAGTTAACGGTATCTCTTAATCCAACTTTCAAGGAGGTAGGTAAGTGATCATTATTTTTTCTATGTATAGCCAATTCATTTTTAGGTATATTAAATAATTTCTTAACTATATATTATAAATAAATTATTGGGTAAATAATATAGATCTCCCACTAGTTTAAGAAATTTTAGAAAAGCCTTTTAAAACTTAAAATTATCAAAAATTCTTTTAATTTTGAGATTTTCTAAAAAACTCTCTCTCGTAAACTTCAATTAAAAAATAACAATGAAACATATATGAACTAATCAAATGCCACTAACATGATAAGTTAATTAAGATCTTAAACTCGATTAATTATAATAAATTATTATTTTGATTTGAGTTTGAAAGTTGAGTTGAATCATCATGTAAGTAACATTTGATTAGTCTATTTATGATATTCATATTGAATATATTTCATCATTATTTTTTATTCAAAATCTAAGAAAAGGGTTTTATGGAAAATTCAAAACTATAAGGAATTTTAAAAAATAAAAAATAAAGATTTTTTTAAAGTTTTCAAACCACAAACTAGCTCCATATCTTTTACCCTAAATTATTTTATAAAGTAATAATTCAAAATTAAATGATAGTATGTTTTATAGTTGGTTCAATAAGTAGAATGAAGCCTCTCGAAATGTCTCACTTTTAGAGGTTGATGATTCGAGTTATAGTTTTTACAATTTACCTAAGATTTTGCTGTAGTTAATCAAATGGATATGCATTAAGTCTGTTAGTATTAATTAGATTGAACTTGTTCCTTGATATTGAGCTTACTAATATTAATTTTATTACATTTATTGATTATGAATTGGTATTTCATTAAATATTTTATTTAAAATATATTATTTGTAAGATATTACATATATATGATAATTTACTTAATAATACTTGAAACAAATTAATTAATTGACAAACTCCATTCAACTAATTGATAATAAATTTTAATATAATATACTTACCAATATGAATTATTTGAAAACTCAAACCCTAAACATCAATGTTATAGGCAAGTACGAAATTTCTCCTACCAATTAAATCAATTAAAGGGCAATTTGGAACGAGTTTAATTAAACTCTAATTCATATTCAACTTGGTCCCCTTATTAAACCTAAATTTAATTTATTATAAAATTATTAAATGTAAACTAAAAAATCTATATTATTTAATTTTTGTAATGGTTACATAAAATATAAATAATTTATTGGATCATTTATTAAAATAATAAATTTATAAAGTTGATTTCAAATAAAAATATAACCTCTTAAAATAATACATATAAATATTAATCGTAATTCATAAACAAAATTAAATTAAGTAACTAAAAAAATTTATAATTTGAATAAGGTTTAAATAGTAAATATATAGATATTAATTAATTTAAAATAAGTATTAAATGATAATTATAAATTACTTACAATCATTAACTCGAGTTAATTTTTATTTTTTTATATAATTCAAACTTAACCCTTAAATTTTTATTAATTTTTTTAAATCCAAACTTTATCTTTACTTTTCGGATTTAACTCTTCAAACAAAAGGCTGAAAAATTTGTAATAGGTTTAGTTTAAACGCAACCCCTCTAAAAACGACCTAAAACCTAAATATGGGAATGGATGATGGATGCAACATTGCAAGTAGTGGACTAGAATAGAGGCTTATATGATCAAATCTTGCAACGAATGCGTTGAAATTGGGAGGACAGAGGCATATGAAGCGTGCATGATTAATCAAGCAAATACTAACCATGGCTGGATTAGACTGGAAATCGAATCTGACGAGTAATATGGGGCCGCTCATTATACCTCCAAAGTCCAAAGTCCAAAGTCCTGACGACCCATATGTACGTGTTTTTGGCAGCCGTAAACATGGGGAGCTGTACCCGGAGCCAATATGGTCCTTTCTTCTTTACGTATGATTTTGTTGTGTTTGCTGTAACCATCAAGACTTTTCACAGCTCCAAAGGTCTCGTTTCTGCAGCCCCATTTGGCTAATGTACTCCAAGGCCAAAACCTCCGGCTTTCCTTTATATAAGATTGAATTCCATTTCCATCACACAAGATGACAAAAATTGTAGAACTCGTGTTGCTGCATACTAAAATGTACCATAAGACTGTTTAACATTATACTACAATTTAATATTTGGTGAAAGTTTGCTTGCTTAACATAATAGCTGTTTTTCTTAGAAAAATATTGATTAATTATAAAAATTTACCTTCTTAAATTTATAATTATTGAAACTTAGTTATAATAAATGCTATTTTTAGATTATGTGGAATTTATAAATAAAAAACAAGATAATCAGTTAGGTATTTTTTTCAAATAATAGTAATTGGGAAAAACATGTTTTATGTTTTGAATTTATCAATATAGTGTTTTGTTTGCTATTTATTAATAAATAGAGTAATGACGGTAAATTGAATTTGACTGGTATTTAATCATTTATTGTCAATTATTGATATTGAAAAACCAAGAAAATATTACTTAAAGTATGTGATATAATATCTGTCTACCAATTTTTTTAAAAATTAACATTTATCAAAATATTTTAATTATTCATTGTCTAACTTTACATTTTATTTATTATAAGTGATAAATGTAAAATACCTCAACTTCATATGCTATTCACGTGTTTAATCATTGTATTTTAGACAATATTAGTCTGGTTGTTATATATGAAGACATGAAAATAAAATTCATGTAGTCGACTCCTTGAAATGTGCTGCGAGGCTACTCATTGGACCGACTGGCCTAGCCCCACCAACTAATCTTAAGTCACTACCCCATGCATGGGACCAAGAATTTAAAGAATTGAGCTGGTGAGCTTCCCAAGTTTCCAACTACAAATTTTAACTTTTTCTCTCTGTATCAGAGAAAAAAGATGATCCACACACTCGTTACCTTATGATACATATATAGTAGCTGTACCTAGATCATAGTTGCCAACAACAAGTGTTAAACAAAGAGAGAAGCGGGCTATCACTATCTGTGGATGTCAGTTTGGAAGAAACCTACCGATTAACCTGCGCAAGCAATAGTGACACTTAATTGTCATGTTAGGTGCATTCAATTGATTTTTCTGTACATTACTTGCATTATTGTCACGTATAAAAGATGTGAAAGTTGAAGGGTTTATCAATGTCATGACAGTTTTATATCTTCTGGGAACAAAAATTTGGCACCAGTTGAGCACTGTTAATTCAACTTCTTATCCATTTAGACCCAGCTTTATATTCTTGTCAAAATAATGTTGAATTTTAGATCTTCAGGATCCATACTCTCGTACTTTGAAGATATAGCAAGATCTGCTCGGATTCCATTTATATATTTTACGTGATATGCTGGGTTATGACATGCAAGAGTTTGGAGACTTCTGGTGGAATTTGTGGACATGAAGCACAGTAATTCATCCAAAAGGTTGTTTTCATTATACAATAACTGGGATGACCAAATTAATGTGACAAAGACTTGCATATAAGATAGAGCGGAGTTTTCTTTTGCAAAAGAAGGTTTGACTATTATTTCATGTTGATAAGGACCCCTGCAGTACTTGTTTGCATTAGCCATGGACGAGAAGGGAAGTGTAGAATTGTTTATTTATTCTTTTTCCTCATTGGAAACAAATGGGGAGGGAGTTTTGGTGTTCTTGGAAGAGTTTGGATTTGTGAGAGAAGACAGTGGTGTTTCCATGGCCACACTGTAGCAACTGGCAAAGATTTGACCTTTTCCTTGTTGGGGACCATGTTCACAAACCTCCAGCAGCTGATGAGAGGCCCATAACTCTAGCGGTTTCAAATCTATTTGATGAGTGCAAGCTACATGGGGAGGGCTATTGGGGTCGGATATTTAGGTCTGAAACCATCAACTACCCCATGTCTAACCAACGGCAATTAATAGTTTTAAGAACTCGGTGGTCTTGAATGGAAGAAAAGTACATGAAATTTCACAGAAGATGAGAAGTGGTGAAAGAGAAGGTCAAATGGAAAGTGGGTTGATGGATTTTAGCTTCTTCCTAACAGAACTCCAGCTACATATCCTTCACGTCACTCCAGCTACATATTCTCCACTGACGTAAAGAATTATTGAGCTTCTTTTTCCTTCCCTCAATTATATAGAGGAAATAGTTGAAAACATAAACCAAAATGGAAAAACCAGAAATCAAGTTAAACCAATTCTCTGTGCTCTTACACGAATTACGGATCCTGTGGACTGGCAAAGGGCCACAAGCTAACAAAGAGCATGTGCAACATTAGCGTGTACATGAGTGTCTGGGACCATTTATGATTCAGAAGAGGATCCTAAACTGGCCCCCATGATTGATCTTTACAATAAATCACACTTCATGGTCTTTTTTAGATCATATCAGCCGTCAGCTTCTGGCCTCAAAGTTAAAAGGGTCACAGCAGATTTTTGGTCACTTCTTCCTATGCAAATTGCACGTCAAAACAGATTCATTTGTGGTTAGTGTGATGGTATTTAGAGCTCGGTGTACAACAAATCATCTTTCCCTGACAACCAGCTTAAGCATGTGTTGGTGTTTCAGTTCAGGTTAAGTGCATTCTGAAGAAAATGTCCAGGCAGCTTTCACAAAATAAGGGTCTGCAATGGGACAATTGCCGCTAATTACAGGACAGTTTGCGAATCCAAAGATATGCATATGTTGCCTGCAATTGTACAATCTCTGGGGTTGGCATTATTCAAACGCTAGAGCTGAAGCTATTCACCCAATAAAAAGATCACAAACATTATTGAAAGGGCCCCATAAACAGCTATCTTGGGTGTACGAGGGTGGCTTTTCTACCTTAAAATGGGAAACCCTTTTGTCACTAACCGAGATTCTACATTTTTATTTAGTTTAACTATATATATGTGGCTCAATGCTGGTGAGCTTTCATGTGATAGCTCCAATTTAACACAAAGTCATCATTGAGTCAGTGATGTGGTGTATAGATTTTACGTGTAAGCTAACCATTGGAAAATGGTTAGAACAATACTTACCAAACTAAGAATAATATAAAGCCAAGCCAAGTGGGATTCATAGTTCAGGCACACGAGTCTTGCTAGTCTTAGACGCCGACTAAGACCACTGTCTTAAATTAATAGAAGTGAACAACAAAAGGGTCAACAGAGACTTTGGTGATAAGAGTGATTATTAAAGCAAACGAGCGTACGTGGGGACGATAAATTTATAGCTTTTGTTCTGTGCACTCATCGAATGGACAGGTATCAATAATTCTGTCAAACTGGATAAAGAATCACTTTCAATCGTTAAAGGCATGGCCTTATACTTCTTTTCCCATGAAAATTCAGGAAAGATAAATGGAGACAGGACAGCAAGAAACTGGTAAAATGAAACTATTGAGATCACTGTATGCACAGTTATAGCCAAATGTAAGTTTCCCTGTCTACTACTTTCTGATTTTGATATGGCAGAGACTTGAAGGAATTTGTCTGTGTCAAGTGTATGTTTCAGGCGTGAGTGTGCTATTATTATCCACCAATACCTGGCTTCATATAGGAATATCTGGCTTCATATAGGAATTCAAAGTAATGTGAAAGTGAAAATAGACTTCACGATTAATGGAAAGGAAATATACAAGAGACTGTTTTTTGCCAAAATAATGTGCTCCACCTTATTTTAGCTAACTACTTAGGACCGCAATTATTACAAATTGTAAGCACAAGAATAGATATTACATGCAAGGGACTGTAGCCCTTCAGGTTATTAATTTCATTAGACAGATCTAATTAACCTCCCATAGCTTTTTTGCTTGTCATAATATAAGAACATGCGAAAGTTTCCATTCCCCATGATCTGTCACGGATTTACTACCAAGTTCAACATCCTTTCCATATCCTAAAAGCTATGAGGCGGATATTAATTACTGTTCTACTTTCTGTACGCTAATTGCAGAACTTTAAGAACTCCTACGTTTGCCAAGAAGGAAAAGATAAAATTTAAAAGAAAAAAGTGAAGAAAGCTAGCCCCTCGAAGCAAAGTTTCTTGTGGGTGACTAGTGCTGTAACCCGAGTGTTATTACGACAAGTGCATATATAAATCCCGTATCATGAATTTTTAACGACTGCTGTTGTTTCCCTTCTGTCACTCTCGCATACGTACACACTCAAAGCCAACTGGCGACTTGATTGATTCACAAACAGTTAAAATAAGAGAGGAGAAAGGATAGGGCTAAGGACAAAACTACTCTAGGATTTGAATTTGATTCATTTGGTTTTTTCTTAGCTCTCTTGCTCCATCTGTTCTACTTATAGTGAGAGAGAATAACATCGGGTGACACTGAGAGCAACTCATTAATTCTCTCTTTTTATTTCTTATTGCTGTTAGTAACAAGGAGCCTATATAAGTCATCCCGTTTGGAGTTTGTCTTTGACAGAGAGGATTCAGAATGGATCTGTCAACTTCTCAATGCAGTAGTAGTGGATGTGAGTCTGGTTGGACATCATATTTGGATCAATCTTCTATTTCCAAAAACCAGTTTCAGGGAATTGGTGGATATAATGGCGGTAGAGATGAAGAAGAGGACTTGTCAATGGTTTCAGATGCATCCTCTGGTCCGCCTCATTATTGTGAAGAAGATGAATACTGCTTCCACAAGTCGACAAAGCAAAGAAAGAACAAAAAGCAGAACAAAGATCATGTGAGAGGTCATCAGCAACAGTGCCTGGATGACACCGCTAGTTCTCCTGTATTGAATAAGGCAAGTTTCAAGATAATTAATTAGTATGGTCTTCCTGTTCATGTCTATAAATGTTGCATACATATGCGCAACTGTGAGAGAAGTGTCTTACGTTCTTAATGTTGTTATACAGAAAGTGACCAAGAATGAAGAGCATGGCCTGGAATATTCCCAGGGTTTCTCCGCAACACATTGCAAGGTATTCCTCCAGGAAATTTCCAGTTTCTGAATGCTATCAGATGTTGCAATCAACAATGTCCGACGTCATTTCATTTTGTTCTCAGGGAAAATCTCCATTTAAAAAACAATTTGGATTCTTTCAATCCTCTAAATCCGCTTCCAAAGAACCAGGTTAGATATTGTCATGGAAATTTATGAACCTGGAGCACATTGTAACAAGAGTTTCATGGGATTAATTCAGAATTTGGAGAATATGTGACAGGTAATTTTCAAGGAAGAAATTGGAAGTGACAGAGAGCAATGATTAGCCGTATCTTTTGCCATCTCTGCTACCGCAGTTGGTCTGGAGAGACGGAACCAATGTGTAAAGGGAAAAAGGCAGCATATCTTAAATGGATTTCATTCCTTATTCTTCTTTTTGTTTCTGTTGTGCATGTTTTTCTATGCCTTCCTGTCAATGCAGAGGGAAACAACCTGAAAAACAAAAATAATAAATTATTTTCTCTGTATTTAACGCCTACCTTTTTTCCATCTTTTGGGACAAGTAGACATCAAATAAGGAAAGTAGTAGGCCTGCTGTTCAAACTCTGTCATCTGCATCATTCTTGCAGCGTCCAACTAATCACTTAAGTGCGTATTAGTGACTGAAGATCTTGTGAATATTTTCAACCATGTCCTACTAGAATCACAATCACAAACACGAACACTCCTTTCATTTTACAAGGCGAGAAAGGAATGTGATCAGTAGGAGTAAAAGGATACAATAGGAGAGGAAGAGAGGAAACAAGAAGCTTGGTGCAGAGAAAGACATTGTCCATCCAAGAGCAGGGTTTACCGGTGTTAACCATTGATGAACATCACAACAATTTGTACCTAACTCAACCACACGCACACATGCGCCGAGCGAAGCAAATGGCTAGTAAGCACCCATCAGTGACCTACCCTTTTCCACTTATTTGCCAGCCTAGCTTCAGAAGTAGGTAGGCTTGGTAAATTGGGTACATTTTTCTAGAGTCGAGCCAGACAAAAACAGAAGGCAAGCCCCATATAGCATCAAGAGGCCACCAAAAAGATGCACCCCACCTTCCATCATAGCTACTACTTTGCTTGTAATGTGATCCATGGTGGTTTTAATTGATTTCCTTTTTTGTTTTTTTGGAGGGTTACTTGAAAATCATCTTTTGGAGGGTTTCCCATTCTGAGATTGAGCACACATAATTTGGAAAAAGAACTCAGATAAAACCCTCCATCTCTGTCCTGTCAATCATCTTCTTTTGTAGTTTCTACTCCATGGAAATGACTTGACAGCACAAGGACATAGTTGCCAACTATCAGATGATTACTTGATCATGCAATTTTATCTTAAACTAGGATACAATTATTGGGGAGGAGACACAGACTAGTGCAAATCAATAGGCCGCGACTAGGTAGTTGCCTAGGTTCTTGCAACAAAGAGATCGTAGATAATGCACGAATTCATTGAATCTCGGACTCTGGGGTCTTAGAAAGTGCCCGTCAATCGACAACAACCATCTTGCCTTTTACTTTTGCATTCATAGAGTTCCATTTTTCGTAATGCAAAAGGCAACATTATTCAGCCAAGAAAATGATCGAACACCTTAATCTTCCATTTTACAGAACCACGAAACAAATATAAAATCATTGATGGGCTGATCAACATAAGGACAAGAGGGACAGACAAGCCTAAAGCCTAAGTTACGGTGTCTTCCCTCGAGCCACAGAGATACAAACACCCAGGCCATACGCTAATATTGATGCATCCTCCAGCTCTCGTCGTCACCTGAAAAACGATAATGAAAAGGACTACATAGACAGTTTTCAGCTAGAAAATTGCCTTAAAGGCAATGAGCATGCATCATCATAAATACTTCCACGTTCATTCTAACAGGAATTCTTTCGACAAGAGAGTGCTCTGTTCTATTATTCTAAGTGGAAGGGTCTTCACTTCAGACGTAATGTAAATTTTCTTATATAACAAGTCTGAAATTAACTACTTGGTTTGGAAATTGGCTATATGTACATACACATTAAGGCATGTATTAGAACAAATATGAAAAGGAGCATATTTAAAAAATGGCTACTTTTACTGATCAACAAATTATTTGAGCATTACAATACATGGATCCCAACACCCAATGCCTCCAAACCCATCCACCAAGTAATTTGAAAACAAAATTGTGATCCAAAGCTAATGGATTGATTGCCTTGCTTGTATTCTCCACCGAAGTATGGAAAAACTTTGATATCGTGCTTACGACCCAAATATATGTCTGTGAACAGGGGGAGCCTCGAATGTTTTAACCACATCCATCCAAGGTTTGTCCATGATCAAGATAGAGTTTTCAGAAAGATGTCCAATAAATAAAACTGGATCTCTGAAAGCAACAAACTCAAAATTCCTTTTATGCTTAGCCTCTATTTGACAGTCTTTTAACCTACGCTTCAGTCTCCCATTAACAGAATTACATTGTAACTTCTTGACTGGACTATGTAACATGTCTCCATCTTCCTCTCTATCTACTGGCATCCCGAAGTCGATCAAGCACATTGCCCTGTATCATGTGGAAATTGGTCCATTGATGAAATAAATACCAAAGAATGCTATGAATTCATCTGCTATAACTCAGGATAAAACCTAACTACAAATACCAGGATCCCTTTTATTTTTGAATCACATTTTACAGCCTCTCAACAATAGTGAAGATCACTTCTTTTTCTGTCACAATTAATTGTCTCTCTAGTCCAGAGATGTAAGTCAGCAACCTCAATCTGTAATTAAAGAGGTCCTTTGCTTCCATTTCCATTTAAAGTTGTTAATCCTTGTTCATCTACAATAAAGAAAGAAAAAACCGTAAGCATTACCTGGCACTATAAATAATGACAGATGATGAACTTGTTGAAGGCTGGAAAGAGAGCCCAATGACCTCTCCAGGAAATTCTTGATATCTTCTCGGCAGAACAAATGTATGCTGCATTGACCATTCCCCAAGCTGTTTTGCTTCTACGTCAAATGCGTAGACCTGGTTTGAAGAGGTTGTCACAACAAGAACATTATTATTTTGAGGGGGAAAACCACCAGCTGTTACTGATGCCCCATCCAATCTTGCTATGAACCAATGTTGTCTGTTTCAGGCAAAAAAATCATTAAGAACACAAAAACAGAAACATCTATACATTCACAACTCCACATTAAAATAAAAGCTTTGTCACAGGTTCCAAGTAAACTCAACCATAGATAGCTGACAATGTGGTATATTAAGTTGTTCATGAAACTAGCTGCAATATTTGAAAGGTAACCTCTTAACAAGAAAGCAACTTGTTTGCTCAATAATTAGGCACACAGGAGAGATAAATCAGAAGTCATACTCCTCTAAACATAAACATCATGATCTCTTTTCCAATAGAATAAGTCATCCGTACAGCTCTACTGCCTTACTGAGTTTTTACTATCATTTATTTATATTCCTCATTCCCTTTTGACATCTCAAGGACCCTCTTGTCTGGTAATGCATATGAATTTCTTCAAAACCCAACCACATAAACTCTCCAGTTTTAGCACATTCATTTGTGATGAAAAGCAGACATCAGAACCAGGCAACATGAAACAAAATAACAAACCAATGATAACAACAACAAAGTTATTAGAAGTCAGGCGCCATATGAATCTACAAAAGGTTTTATTTCAGACCTTTGCGTTTCCAGATTAAAAATATATACATCTCCAAAGCAGTTAACGGCAGCTAACCACTGCCCATCACAACTGGTAAGCATTTTTGTTATGGGAGGCTCAATAGAAGACGATAATCCTTCATCATTCTCCTCATGACAAGGGGTGAAGGTTTGTACAAGCTCTGAGCTTCGCACATCCACAACCTGTAGCAGTACAAGTGTAAATAACAGGAAGCTGGGTCAGTAAATGGTTCCCTCATTCTTGAGCATCTCAAACAGGTAAGTTAATAAAAACCAAAAAGAAAAAAATTAAAAGGGAAGGAAAGGAATTACATATATTTTTCTATCATGCCCAGCTACCATCAACCGAGAAGAATCAGAACTAAATGCCATGGAATGAGCAAATGGTAGTTCATTTGGAAGTTTCCTTTTATTAACTGTCCATGCACCTTTACCAGCTTCATTTTTCTTTAGTTCAAAAAGGTTGGGCTTAAGATGGTCTGAATAAGCAAATAATGTCCCAGCATTAGAAATGGCGCTACAAATGATCTTTCTTGATGCTTTAGCCTTGATTCGAGCCACCAAATCTGTAGATGCATGTCCCTTAGATAAGCCAGAACCCATAACTGGAAGAGCTCTACCTTTGATGCGAACACAAAGAATATCCAAGGAAGAAGATGCTTGCACTAGAAGCAAAGAATTCTGCTCAAATACAGTATTCAGAACCAACTGGATGGGAACTCTCTGAGGAGCAGGGCATATGTCGTGCGGTGAGAACCTTGTAAACTCCTTGGCAGAATAGGCAAAGAGTTTTGTGTCATCACCAGCAGAGATGAGCATTGGAACACCCAAATGAGCCCACTTATGGTAATTAAACTCTACTGGTCTCTTCTTTGTACGTAACCTTTTCACTTTTTCATCAGGCAAAGGATCTGCTAATTAAAAGTATAGTTTCAAATTGTAAGAAAAGCCAAAAGTATCAAGACACAACCAAATAGCAAGGTACACACGATATGATAAAAGATAATTGCACAAACAAAGACATTGAACAAACCTTCACGACTGATTGGTACAGCTACTGTCAAAGCCCTAACATCATGTGTGTGAGCTCGTACATATCCGACATACACCCATTTCTTGGTCATATTAGAAGTTGAAATATCATCACTAGATCCAATTGCCTCATGAGAAAGCTTATAAAGAATAACCTAAAGAATGAAACAATTTGAAATTAATGTTTCCAGGTACCAAAGTTCACAATGACCAGAATCAAGGAGAATCTATATCTATGTTGACATGTTCAAGAATGACTTAATCCAAAGCAATTGAAATACTTGGACCACAGTTCTCCCAACTCTTAGCTTCGAAGTTAATGGCTATACCTGGCCATCGGATCCCGCAGAGAACACTCTATTATGACCTGGAGCAGCTGCCAATGCATTCACATCACTTTTGTGAGACGAATGAGATTGCAAAAGTGTCCCGAATTGAGAGTCCCAAAACTGAACACTACCGTTACTGTCAGCACTAACAAGTGTACCGCATCTGAAGTTGACAATAATTGCTTAGTGGCAGAACTATGATAGAAGGTGAACAAACATACCACATAAGACAGATAACAGTGATTCAATTCCTACCTCAATGCAAGTAAAGACCACACACAAATGTCAGCCCCACAACCCAGACCACCAAGCCCTACCGTGATCCTGTATATCTCATGACCTATTTTAGCATCCCAACACCTTATAAACCTGCAAGGAGTCTGCCATGCATAAGATAGGATAAACTTAAAAGTTTAATGACAGAAAAATGCCCTACAGTGCAAGTATAAAAAGCTTCCGCAAGATTGATTGTTCACCTAATTATACAATATTTGCATTAAAAATTAAGTAAACACATTAGCTTAATTAACACAGAAGATGGCCAGCGGACTCACCCATCACTACTCCCTGAGTATATTCTATTTGCACCAGAACTCCACGTCACACTTAGAACGCGGCCTGAATTTCGTAACATTATCAACACACCTTCCACAAAAGCTATAGCAATAATAGGAGATAGCATAGTTAGAAGTTCAGATGTCTCACCACTGACCCTAGGCAATGTTCTATAGTATATGAATTCATCTGAATCAGGAATTCTGTAAAGCCGAACACAGCCATCGTCACAAGCAATTGCAACACATGGATCTTCAACGTCTAACAATTCATTGATGTTATCTGAATCAGAATCATCTTCACTGTCACTAGATTCGTGATTGCTTCCATCATCTATATGTTTTACATATCCATTTCCAAGATGCTGGGACTCTGTATGAATCATCAGATTATTAGAGGGTGCTACAGCCATCTGCCAAATTGAGACCCCGATAGACTCTAGCACAATCTGCATAAGCGAATAAGATGACATTGATAATTCAATACATTATCAAACAGCAAAATATATGATTAAAGAGAACAAAGCAGTTTGCAACTAGAAAGACCATCCATTCCCTAACTTCAAAATGCACATCCACTCCCGACTTTATTTTCTTAATCATTCACCTAAACTTCATTTAAAGCTACTATCTTGAAAATGATTGTCAATAGAACAACTAAAATTCTTACTACAAGTGATTCTGACTATTTTCGTCCAAAGAAAACTAAATGCAAGCGAATAAGATCTTAAAAAGTTCCACCTTCTGTTTCAAGTGAAAAAGATCCCATTCCAAAACCGAACCGTCGATACTAGACGAGAACAACCTCCCACAAGGCAAACCTTTAGAGCCAGCTTTGCACCATACAAGAGAAGAAACTCTCGAATTAGGGTCTCCCTGTATAGTCTACACGTGAAATCAATCAAAAACCGCAGCTGATTAATGAAGCTAAACTCACTCAACAACACAAGTAACAGAACTTAAATAAATAGGACAAGTATTAAGCACCAGCTGGCAGTGCCAACCGACGGCGCCGGGAGAAACAAGCCAAATCTCAAGCGAGCCGTCCTCACGAGCGGCGGCGACCTGAGAGTCGTCGGCGCTGGTGGCTAGGGCTACAACGGCAGACGGCCTCCAGTCGATTGAGCTGTTCCGGTAAGCAGCTCCGAGCATATCGACCGGCTAAACCTCGAAGTCGTTCTGCTAGGGTTTATGCTTATAAAAGAGTAAACGATACGTCGGAGGCAAAGAGAGAGAGCATAACATAGAAGGCGAGTGGGCGTTGTTAGGTTTTTGAGGTTTTAGCGCCTACATTCATTATGATCAAGTGGGTATTCGAACCGGATCCGTATTGGCCTATTGGGGATTGACTGGCATTTTTTTTGTCTTTTTCTTAACCCAACAATGGTGTTACGACGTGTCGTTTCTCTAAGCTCTGAGGTTGCGCCTGACGTGGTGACACGAGGCAAACGCAAATCGCTGATAAAATTGTAAGTATATGTGTAAAAGGCCCCGGAAACGACTCGTCGTCAATAGGAAAAGAAAAGACCTTAGACCTTTTAATAGAACTAGCAGAAATAGACTGCGCAATGCGCAGTAATTATCCAAATACATATAATGCCCACTTAATTTAAAAATAAAAAATATTATATAAATGAATATATTATAATTTAAAATTTTAAAAAATAGAATTATACATACAATTTTGTAAAAAAAAGGGAAAAATATGAATTAATTATTTGGAACGAATTAATAACATAAGCATATTTAAATAAGAAATTTTCAAATCTTCGAAATGTATAGTAAAGAATGAATAAAAAATAAATAGGTGAATGAATTAAAAAGATAAATGGACGAAATATGTGAGTGAATATTGTGAAATTTATATAGTAGAAAAGATAAAATAGTTTAGTAAAGTTTTGAGAAAAAGGTGTAAATAAATGTGTTACAATATTTTTAGTACATAAGTTAAAAAACAAAGTTATAATTTTAAAAAAGTATACAAATATAAGAATATAAGAAGTTATGGCCTAATATGTTATTTTATGATTGGCTAAATATGTATAAATAAATATTGTTAATTTTTAAAATTTGTGGGAAAAATTTAAAATTTGTTAATGTGGATATTTTGGGAAAAAATAAGTCAAAATATAAGAGTTATAATATTTAAAATGAATTAATAAAATTAGTTAGTAAAAATTTGAAATGAAAAAACAAAATAAAATTTGTAAATGTATAATGTGATGTAGATAAGAATAAATAAATTAATTATAATATTTGAGTTCAATATTATTGTGTATTATTAATTGTTAATTATTATTAAGTATTATATACTAATATTAAGTATATATATAGCTCCCTTAAAAAAAAGTATGTATATAGCTCTTCATGGTTGTGATTAATAAGTAACAACCGTGAATTGCATAATTTATTATTATTATTATTATTATTATTATTATAATATTAAGTACTATATACTAATATTAAGTATATCGTAAGTATTATATACTAATATTAAATATACATATAGCGCTTCTCGGTTGAGACTAATAAATCATAGGCGTAACAATGACGAGTAAGGTGTAAAAGAATCGGAGGTGTCAGATGACAAGAACGGTAGGATGAAAGTTTGGGATCGTTTTCAACTCATTCGTACTTATTATATATACTTAATAAGATACACGTGGGAAGAGAACATGAGAATAAATAAATAGCATGAGTCGCTACTCCAACTATTTAAGTCATCCATGACCACAGGAATAATCGTTGAGTGTCCAAATTAAAAAAATCAATCTAAATCAGTATCTTTCGAAACTATTCTTTTGCTTTTTTCTTAGGTCGTGTGATATGTACAAGACTAATTCCATTCAAGCAACACAAAATACAAGTAACTTGCATAGAAACTTCGGTTTTACTGAAAACTACCTGTACTATTTAAACACGCAATCCATAGAAAAAAGGGCTTAGATTTCCGTGAAAACCAAATATATTCAACAATTCATATTAAGATTTAGAGAGAATTGAATGGAACTACAGTTTTGATTCAAATTCCAAAATCCAAGATTCGGAAACTGATGAAGCAAAAAGTACTGGGTTGCGACTTAAAATTAGCTTGTACAGATTAACTTATAAATTAAGTGACATTTGAAATAACACGGACGTATGGAGTATATGAGAAGACACGAAAGTGAAAATCATCACTATGGATTGCTAAGGCTCCTCCTTCCTGAATGCCAGGGATCACCCAAATGTAGAAGTAGTGAAAATGATTTCCTTCAGCTGAAATTGGCCATAGAATAACTTGAAAGGCTGCGAATGCACACCATCCATGACCAACTCTCCAAAACTGTTTTTATGAGAGACATGTTTTATTTGGACTTGAACTTGCGGCTAACGTAATCGTACATAGGGACATTGATCACTGCAAATGATCAATAAAAAGGACATAAATACTGGGTAGAAAGAGAACAGAATTCTGACTGGATGTTAAATATCATGTCTATATGATGCCATTGTAAGAGGCTCAGATATAAGCCGTTGAGCAATTTTAGCAATATCCTCCAATTTAACTTCTTCTACAACCTTCAGAAAATGCTCCACAGGTTTCCTACAACATCGTGAACAATATTAATAAGCAAAATGTGATAAACGACGCAGATGAGAAATATTAATTGCAGAAAGCAAGCATATACAATCACTAATAGTGAACAATATTAATTTGCCTCCTATATCACAGAAAAAACACAAATAATGAAAAGAAGCCAGAATGGTCAACAATAAATGTAAAAGAGATTCAGTTTCATATTATTCATTCATAAAGCTGTTGGAAGAATCAGACCTAACGTGCATGCAAACAGAAGATACCTCTCACCATATGTCAAGACTTGTCTACCAATATTTTTGAAGCAATCATCTGAAACAGACAACACTAGGTCCTTTTATATAACCTCCTTCCAACATCATTTTAGACCATCCTGTTCCCCTTGCTTTTTCCTTCTACAGTTCTACTTGAATTGATTCATTTTTCCTCACCAATATATCAACTGGCTATATTGGCTATGACAAATTCATATAAGCATTACTCCCTGATCTTCAAGATCAAGGGAGGAACTATACCTTGATATGAATGTAGTCATTCTTTACACAATTTCGCACCACAATTCCTTCATAGAATTCTAATTTTCTACATCCTCCTTCTTTAAAACATGATTCATCCTCGCCAAATGTTTTCATCACACACCAGAGCTTGTGTAGTTGCTATTTGATATAATTTTCCTTTTAGATTAACAACAATTTTACTCACACGAAACTCTAGCTGTAATTCTTATTTTGAACACAGAACTCTCAATAACTCAAAACACTGCCACTAATAATTTTGGGTATATCTTTTAACCAACAACTTAACCAACACAATCCAATTACTTCCTTCTAAGTCCCCTTATCTTGAAAACAGAATTGTCGAGAACAAATCTCTGACAATGATTATTTTGGGGATACCAACAACTTAACCAACACAATCCAATCACATTCTTTCATATTACCTTAATAAAGTCATCTTTAGGTTTCTCTTGACCATAACTCCCACCTACATGATATCATCTTATTATTTCCTGTACTAGTATTAATCCTGGTTTGTTTTCAATCTGTACCTTTGCCCAACCCATTTTGCCTCTTCTAGGGTTGCTGTGTGAACTCTCCAAATGAATATCAACAATCTCCCTCGATTTTTTTTGTAAAGTACTCATGTTCCAAGTTCAGAAGTAGATATATAATTTCTTAGCATAACATTTACATTACAAAAACAAAAACCGCACAGATCTTGAAAATTTTACATTATTTCATAACATTTTTCCTTCTTTATAATCAAATTAGTTTACAAACCATATCGATTTATTCATAATTTCTCCATCAATGCAAAATTGATATGATCAGTCAATATATTGTTGCAGTCTTGTAGATGATATGAATTATGAATAAGGCAAAATAAAAATAGCATAATCCACATTAGAGAGAAACATAAAACAGAAGATTTCAAAAGTTTTAAGAGAACAGCTTAAGTATTCAGAAACTATTTCCAGCAGTATGACAAAAGATTCAAAATGGTAGCTTACAGTAGTGCTTGGATGCCAAAAATGCTGGTTCCGTTGTAAATGTCATTGAAGGTTATGAAAGACTCCATTTGTGGATATTCATTCAAACATGAAGATTTGGTCCTCATATCAAACATATACAGGAGCAACAAAGTTAAAAACCTTAGGCAGATAAAGAAAAAAGAACACAAATAACTGAAGATATACAACATAATAGTGAAATAAATATACATATATGAGATAAAGTGTACGATTTAGGATCAAGGATGACTACGGACTTACACAGCCTTGAGTACATTCCTTTTCCACGTCCACCAGCAGAAAAAGATCCACCTCCTCCCTTTAACATCTACAGAGTAGTTATTAAGAAGATTCAGCTATATCCAACTAGGAAAAGAAATACGGTTTGCCATAGGGAAAATATGGTCCAAAAGAAGGACAAGCGAACCAGAAAAAATATAAAATGTTGCAATCATGAGGTCCCGCAGAAATCAAATGTTATAACCTGAAGAACTATCAATGTCATAGCGTCTTTCAAATAGTGCTAGCCAACAAATAGTCCAAATGCAATAGCAAAATGGATTTTCCAATCCTATAAGGGAAAACAGAACCATTAAACCATTGATAAAATATATGATACGAGTGAAGAATTTCATGAAAAATGGAAACAATACGATATAAACCGCTGAATAAGTTTGACAGTGAAAATGCAAGGGACTGAACCTCATTACTGACCACTATAGTCTGGCTGTTCCCTGCTCTAGCTTTGATAATTTTATACCTATTGATCAAACAGCAACCAGAAAATGAACTAGAGTCAACCACCAGACACTTTGATATCAGATTAACCCACTCAAAGTAGAAAGAAACTATTTAATATAAAAATCAGTAATAGAATGTAATGGAGCTTAATTGCTACTTAGCCAAATAGAAAAATCATTATTCATCAAGTAAACTCTGAGTCCCTCGCCCACTTACTTAACAGCATAAATCTTTTATCTCACAAAAACCTATGATAAAGTTATTCTTTAGATACACTTAACTTCAGAAAAGATATTTACTTTGATATTACCTTCTACTTTTCTCTGTTATTAGTTTTGTTGTTCTCAACATTGACCTTTCTCTTCTTATAGAATGCTTGTATATACTCATCAGCTTCTTCAATGATCTTCTTCCTGATCTCCTTCTCTCTCTTCTCCTTCTCTTCAAGTTGTAAAGCATTCTGACTGCAGTAAAATCCAATAAAAGTACTAATTTTGACTGGTAGACAATGCATGATAAAAGATGAAGATTTGTGTAAACCATATCCATCAGACATAAAAATTTTGTCCTCTTGGAGTAAAAAAGGAAAAAGACCCCTTGAGCAGGGGAAAAAGAGAAATTAAAGAAATTTTAGAAATAGTCAACTTCTTAAAGTAAAGGTAACAAGCCTATCAATTTCTCATAATTGCTAGAAAGAGAATTGTATAGAAATTCCCACGGGGCTTCTATAAATAGGCTAGATACTATAGGAATCTCATTTACCTTGAATGAAGTAACTATAAATCAAAATTTGATTCTCAAAGTTCGAATCAGTTTTATATCACCAAAACTAAGGTGTCTTCCAATGTTTAATGTCGCTTGACGATAATCAAAATATGTGACTGAAATATGACAATACTATATCTGTTGTATCTGTAATTAATAGATATATATGTACAACCTGAGAATTTAAATTATGCTACTTATACAAAAATAATAATGAAAGCATGGCCAACAATGCTTCGAATTTGATGTGTGACTATGTGGGGAAGAAGAACATCTGGAGTGTATAAGCTAAGGAGTTGGCAAAAGTCTTAGTAAGCAAAAGAATGGGAAAAAATTGGAAAAGATATCTAAAAAATGGCAAAGAATGCGATTATAAGCACGAAAGTGAGGGGATTCAACTGGGGTGAATGATTTCCTGCAGGTGACGACAAACCCCCTGTTACCTGCGAATTGTTATCATTTCCTGCTGTAGCTTATGGAATTACTGCAATGGCAGAAGGCATTGCAGAACCAGCCGGGCCGATTGGTAATTACTGCAATGGCAGGAGGCATTGCAGAACCAGCCGGGCCGATTGGTAGAGTGTTGGAATAGATATCATCTTCAGAACCTACAACAGAAAGTATCCCATTAGCCACAGGAAAAGCAGATACAACAATGTGAGATGAAAATTCAAGTATTACATTTACAGCAGATAGCTTCCAACCTAGCACATTCCTCTCACGATCAAAAACTACTCTGTAAACTGTCATGAAATTTTTTGGATCTGCACATATAATTTGTTAGCTAATGAATTTTGGTAATGCATATGCAGAAATATTAAAAATTCAGCAAGGAAAACTATTACGAAAAGTATAATTTCCCAACGTTAAATTCCATCATGAACACAAGTACCAAGTTTTAACCATAAGGACAAAAAAGCTGTAACCAGATACTCACGTCCGATGATATTGTCGTCTCTACTTTTCACAACACCCAGACAGTAAAAATAAATCCCCAGCCTGCATATTACAAGAACAAATATGTAATCCAAGGGCAATGATAAGATCTGATAAAACATCATAGTAAGATTATACCTGCCTACGAACTACTACTATTGGATTGGTTATATTGAATTCATCTCCACCTTTCATGTGTTGTAGACAAGGTGAAAGTAAGTTCCTCAAGCATTGAAGAAAGAAGAAAAAGATATATTTGAGGTTTTTCCGCATGAAACTGACCCAAGGTTATAACAATACTCAAAAGGGATGTGAGGAATAGATGCATATGTTTCTTTCACGAGGCTATTGAACTGCAGAAAATAGTGAAATCTTAAGAAATAAAATGATACATAATGCTTTTTGACATAAAAGATTATTAAGTAAAACAACATACCCTCTCAGTTACAAGCGTATAAGCTGGGTTGTTTAGGTATGTGAATAAGGTGCCAGAGTCGAAGATTGAATAGAAGTTCAACAAATTTCACTGGGTATTAATACAACCATCACACCATTGAGCTTAAATTAATATACAAAACAACCCACCCGAGTGAAATCTTTGCATCAACATCTTTTGTCCAAGAATCATCCGTGATCAAGTGCAACACATCCTCTACTGAGACCCCAGTTGAAGAAGTACCATTAGAAAGATATGCTATTTGATAAGGGCAATTACTTTGAGCTGACAGGCAACGCTTTTGCTGTGAGCACATGTCGTTATTGCAGAGGATATTCTGGCTTGTAGATGACATATTAGGGCTGTAGATATTAAGCTTCATTTGCTGTTTGATATACAGAGCTTCAAGTTAGAAAAAGAGCAACACAACTTCATCTTAGACGTAAAATCATGAAAATTGAACAACTCAAAACAAAATCTAGCCCATCACAAGCTAACCACGATGGAATACAGGACATCTGTATCCACCGTTTTGCGCAACAACAAGAAACAACGATTGAGGGAAACCATTCTACCAACTTAAAGACAACATATCTTTCGTATAATACTTCAAGAGTATGGTGATGACATAGTATTAGTTAGCTACAAAAAATTATCGAGAAGAAAAGAGGATAAATGGAAAAGAAGGAGCCTAGATGATCTATCATAAATTTCTGGAAACAAAATCCTTGAAATAATGTTCTATTACCTTCCCAGAAGAGGTTTCGAGTCCACGTATGCAACTACTACAATCACATGGCACCCAGAAGATGTCACTTCCAGTATCTAGCGCAACCAGAAACCATAAACTTGGAGTTCCAATTGAAACATTAGCATAGTGTAAACTGCAAAATGATCAATCAGAAGAGTGCTCAGGTTAAGAAACATGTCATCTTGACTATAAGAACAGGCAAAGAAAAGGGAAACAAATCAATCCGGCTGCCTAGAAAATCAAAAGGGGAAGCCTCGGTATCTGCTCCCAGAATCACCATTTGAAAAATTATTACTAGACCAATTTGCAATGAAATAGAATAATTCTAAAAGAAATTCGAAAACCAACAGTCCTCTTCAAATGGACAGGTAGAAGCTGAAAACTCATCTCTTTGACAATTTCGAAATTCATCTATTTTCAAGTTATTGAAATTGCAAAAACTAATGAAGTAGTTTGATGTCTGATAGTTGTCAGAAATTTATCAAATATCGCTCTCTCTAGACTGTCTTTTCTGAAAGTTCTATGAGTTTAGAAGGAATGTAACAAAAAACTGAAACCAGAAAGCAAAAGGGCAGAAAAACCATTATTGCATTCAGCGCCATCGATCTCACCGCTGTGAGCATAAAAAAACAAAAATTGCAAGTTCGTTTTTGTTGTTCAGTTTTGGTCTTTTAGTAAAAGGGAAGAAAAAAAACAAAAACAAAAGCAAAAGCTTTTCGAATATAAATAAAAAAAAGGAAGTAGAGCGACGACGAAAGGACTCCAAATTTGGAATAAGCAAAAAAAGAGAGAGAGAGGAAATACACTTGGAGATGAGATTCAGCTGTAAAATGGATTCGAACAAAAAAGGACAAGCGAAAGCAGAAGCTTGAATCACAACTTCAGCCCAAACTTCAACATAGAATTCAGTAATCCACTATAGAAAGACCGACAAGATACAAATGTCGCAAACTGGTACTTTAAAGGAACGGCAAACGTGAGCTCGTCGAGGAATTTATGGAAACTAAACCAAGCATATCAGTTATCACCTGTTTTCTCCGATTCTCTCACCAACCAAACATAGCAGAATTTAACCAAAACACCCTGTTCTCTAAACACTTAATGATCCTCCAGTAATCAACAGTAAAAGCACGAACAGTACGATTAGCACATGCACGATAACTGAAGACAACAAAAACGTAAAGGAGTATGATTTGCTCTTACAATCCCAAAGTTTCGATTCGATAAGTATCATTCCCATTGGAAAAAGTGAGCGGAGTGGACCCATCTGTGGTGGCAAGTCTACGCCCATGAACTGCGCGGTCACGGTGGGCCATGGCAGAGTAATATTGAAAACTACCCTTCTCTGGCAACTCATCAACGGCCAAAATTCCCTTTACCGGATCGGAGTACAGGTGATGGATTTCTAACCCAAACGTTCCGATCCCATGGCAAGTTCTCACCGATAACAACAGCAACGAGAGTAACGAACAACACAGAGACTTGTAGTAGTAACGGCTACAGTAACTATAAGAAAAGATTGGAACTTGGGCCATGAACATCCCCTGAATTATGTGCTAGAAAGGACTAAGAAGATGAGATGATGACACCAAGAAGGGTGGCAGGCCGTTGCTTACGACGGAATGCGTGCGTGTCGCTTCCGTTGTCCTTAGAGAGAGAAAGAGAGTTACTTTGTGTTAGAAGAAGAAGAACCGCGGGTCTGTTGGGTACCATGTAAAAAGAAAATTGTGGGTGTGGGTCCTACGTTGTTTGAATAAAATCGTGCTTTCTGTTGACATCAGATTACATCATTTGATATCTAGTCTTCCTACCTAATCAGACAAGTGTCACACATCCAACGGCTTAGAATCTTCGGTGCCTCCAGCCTACGTTTCCCGGTCTCTGCATTCAGAGTCAAACAGCTAGTGATTTCCTTAATTGAACTGCCATTTGCCAGGTTTCGGATTGGCTTAGGCAGGCGTAGTTGTGTAGTCATCTGGAATTGGAGGAAGTGCGAACAGGAACGTGTTTTTCTACAGAACAGAAGAATTCAACCACGACCTTCAGTCTCGTCTTTCTAAAGGCACCCCCAAAAACACACCACGAAACTTCAAACTTGTCCTTGTGCATTCATCTTTGGACGATTCTTCGGTCAAAGAAAACAACGTTTAACTGTTTTTCCATGAACATTTTCCTTACTATGTTCAAACTTTTTTACTTTTACTATGTTTTTAAGTTACACGCAATTAATAATCATGCACTTATTACAACTAAAGTACTGAATAATAGACCATAACTAATGACAGATTCAAGCCCAAATTTTCAGACTTTGAATTAAAAACCTTTTAAGTATTAGAACTTGTGAGGCTAGCGAACCTACTTTTAACTATTTGTGATTGACAAATGGTACTTCCACCTTTAGGGATTCAAGAAGAACGTGATATTTCACTTTGTTTACACTCGTGCTTGGGTACGCAACCGCGACTTTCTTTGCTATTTATAAACATAAGAAAATGGGAAATGAGGACTTGGTCATCTCTCTAGCAAAGTCAAAATATGAAAGAGTCGAGATCAGTAATTAATAATTTCCTGCTTTGATTATTTGATAATGGCAGGAGACCAACCTCGGCCGTGAGGTCCCGAGAAGAGAGTACCTCCAAGAATGAGTCGAATTATAGGAAATTTCTTGCTTTATATACAACAACCTTTATTCAATTGAATAGTCGTTGTTCATAGTCATGGCTGAGTTAACCTGCAAACACGACACGAGTACCAAACTACGCCAAGTGTGGAGGACTACCGGACCTTTTCCTGTACAGGAAGACTTGACAAACTTTTGGCTTTTGGGTCAATTTTGGTCCCCCATGTTCATAAGCCTAACAGGAAAAAATATTCATCGCCGCCTCATCAATATAGGTACTTACCCAACAGCAAGAAGATCCACTACCAACTTTTCATAGCTCCTGATGATGAAGGAGCTTAATTTACCTAACTAGACTGTACAAAATTGCATGTAAAGTCAAACATGATGACAACCGGGCTAAACTTTTTGTAAGAATCCTATGTTCAACTTTTCTTCAAAATTTTTTCAACATTTTTTAATCTTTTTATAAAGCAAAAGCAACGAAATAGAAGCCTGATTGAACTCGATCAGTAGCTTCGTTGGCATGGATTTAGCCTATGCATAATTATTGACCTAAGAGCACAAGAACCTCAGAGATATTTCAAATAGATGAAAGACTTATTCTTATTATCATAAAGTTGACATTTTGGTAATATAGATCGAAAATGATAGGTCATAGTTGTATATTTCGCATAGGATATTTTAAGAATCAAATGCTATTGGTTGTTTGTTACCTAACAAATTTAATAGAGAAAAAAGCAACTACAACATTCTTCTAAGCATGTTTTTTCCTCTGATATTGACTGGGATTCTCCAAAACAAAATCTCGACTTGTTTGGCCCTTAGATGCATATACTCACAACTTTTAGGTAATATATTCTAAATGTGAATCGCCTCTTTCTAGTAAAAACAAATGTAATTTCAATTAGATTTTGGGTCAATTTTAATAGATAGACCTCCCCAATCTTTACGAGAGAATGTGTAGATTATGATGACGAAGAGAGAAAACCGTAGAGTTAAAAGTGTCGAACATCTGGGACAGGTCAGAGCAGAGTTAGGTGAATTTAATTTTTTAAAAGAGATTCAAGCATCTTAAAACTCGATCAAGTTCAAACTTAAATAGTGTAAGCCAAGATCGAGCTTTGGGCCAACCTTAGATTGTGTCCTAAGAAGGTCAGTCACCGATCTAACCCGACCAAACCTATTGCTATTCCTAATTAGGTCTATAATATATAAGAAGCAATTAATGCTACAAATATGGAAACTTAGACAAAGGCTAGACAAGCAAAGAAAGCAAAAAACTCCAGTTTATACAGTTTTTTGCAACATCTTGCTTAAATATTGGAGAACAATGGGGCTTAGCTATTTATCTAGTGTATTAAAGAAACCCATATGTCTAGATGCTTAAACTACAAAACTAAAAAATTGGCTATATTAGGTTTTGTGTTGGACTGGATAATTAAAAAGATCTACGTGAGAAGCTGAAAATTACAAGATTGAACGAGGAGGACAGGAGAAGTAGGCGAAGATACCAATTTCATACTAATGGAAGCCACTAAAGCCTCAAAATAAGGAACAAAGACCAACTGGTAGAATATATTGCATAAGAAACTCCAATGAATTTGCAGAAGTTAAAGAGGACTTTGAGCAAACAAATGTTAGTACGAAATTGTCGAATGAGGATGAAAATAATTGTTTACCAGATTAGGTTGATAACTAAAATAGGGAGGCTATAATAAGGCACCAAACTTGGATAGGAAGAAGTGGAAAAGAACTAACTAGCATTGTAACTCATCATTAACCACTAGAAGTGTCTAATCTAATGCTTGAACCCAATTTAATTTAGAGAGATATTGTCAATATAGAATAAGAATTTTCCACTATAAAAAAAATATCAAGAAGAGATAAGAAGAATTAGGCAAGTTCAAACTTGAAACCCTATCAAGTTCCTTCTTAATGTGTAATATCAAGGAGCCATAATAAACTATTGATAGTTGCAAATATTTTAAGGAAGAAGAAACCCTGTTTTGTAGGCCTTTGATAGGTATGTTCTAAATTGTGTTTTCTAGGTTGTAGAATGTGTTATTATGAGTTTTCTTGGGTGATAATCGTGTGTTTAGGACTTAGATTTATGTTTTTCTTTGTGTTTTATTTAATAATTATTGATTAGGGCAAGAATGTATCTTAATGCATGTTTTAGGGGATTTTTAATGTGTTTGAATGATAAGTTGAGATAGTGAAATTCAAGAAAAGTTAAAGAAGTTGGAGGAAGAGGATTGGTGCACGATCTTGTAGGATTGAAAATGAAGCAAATGGGGAGCCTCTGTCATGATCGTGCAGGACTAGCACACAATCGTGTAGCATTGAAGCTAAAGCAGTTAGGGAGCCTCTATCACAATCGTGCTAATCATGAAAATTGTGCACAATCGTGATAGTGCATGCAGACAAGAGATAGTGCTTAATTATGCACATAAACGATCGTGCAAAGGCAGAATTTCTAAGTCAGGATATTTTTGTATTTTTGATAATTTGGGGTTATTTTTGAACTATAAACAAGTGAGGAAACCCTAGAAAGAGCCCTGGAGGACTAAGAAGTATAAAAGGCACCCAAAAACATAAGAAGAGGTGGCTAAAACATCTAATAAGGAGACCAAAGAGGAAAAAAAAAGAAGAATATATCCAAGATTCAATCTTTTACTCTTTCTTTTTCTTTCCTTGTTCTTAAATGTTGATTATGAACACTTGTGATTTATTTTAGCTATAAATTGCTAAATTTGTTTTAGGGATTACTTTTAAATTGTTTTTTAAAACTTTTATGTTCTTGATTTAATAGAAACATACTTTGTGACGTTTATTGCTTTAATCTTTAATCTGAATCAGAGATTAGGATAAAATATTTATGTTATGTTGCATAGCCAAAGTTGGTACCATAATTGACCCATAAACATCATAATAATAGGCAATTGAAGAGAGATCTTACTTGTCTTTTAGTTGTCTATAGGATTGCTTTAAATCCTATTTTAGTTAGGATTACTTGATTGGATCTCAAGAGAGGGTAATTTAGATATCTGGGGTTAAGTATTACTAAATTACGGGGGTGAGGTGAGAACAAAACAAGTATAGAAGTAATTGCTAAGCTGTTATCATTGATTGATCAAAAGTTCACCGCTACCTTGTTAATTATTCAATTGTTAATTTTCTCTAGTTTAGTTTATTTTCTAGCTATATTTATTATATTGTTTACCTTAAACAAATTGTTAAAAATTTTTTTGGTGTTTAATAACAATCCTCATGGGAGAGATACTATTTATACTATAAAGATATGACCTATATATTTGATGTATAAATAGATTTAAAAAATCAAACAAACAAGTTTTTTACATTGTTACATAAGATTGTAAATTTAACATCTAGTGTAATTTGAGATACTTTTGCTTTAAGGAATTTAAAACTTTTCTTGTATGACTGTAAGTATACCAGCCAGAAAATGGTACAAAATCTCCTCCTTTGATACCGACCTTGGATACTGGCCAGTACTGAAAGTTTCGATTAGTACTGGCCGGTATTTAAAATACCGGTCGAATACCATTTGATACCGTAAACTTTGACTACTCCTGGAACTAAATTGGAATTTTTTTAACAAAACTACTAACCCACCCCACCCGACTCGCGAGCACCTCTCACTATCAATTCTCCTCTTCCTCACCAAAAAAATTTTCTCTCTCCTTCTCAACGTTCTCGTTCCTCATCTCTCATTGTCGTCGCCATTCTAGGTCTCCCTCCAGCCACCACCCCCTGACCATTGGTCTTCCCGCCACCATGTCTGTTGGCTGCTGCTCTCCCTCTCTACCATGCCTCCCCACTTATTGGTTTGCCTCTCCATCAAGCCTCCTCCTCCTACTACTCTCCCTTCCCACTACACTTAGCCCTGCTCAGCTGCTTTACTCTACCAATCTACCATCGCTGCTGCTGCTTACTGAAACTAGATTTTTCAGATTTGGTTTTTGACCTAACTCGAACTGATTAACTAAACCAAATTAGAATTGATTTTTTGGGTGTGTTTTGAATTGCTTTTTTCTGCTTCTAAATTGCATTTAAATGATGTTTTGGTTGTGTTGTGTAATATTGAATTTGTGAATGGTTTAAAAGATGGAAATTGTTGGAATTGTGAATGGTTGTGTTGTGTTGGAATTGTTTGAGTTGAGATTTGAGAAATTTGAGTTTGAACTTTGAAAGTTAGAAATATTTGTTGATGTTTAAACTTAGCTGCAATGTAAGTAATTTCTTCATCTAATAAAATGAAACACAAAAACTTTCTTCATATGATGATGTTAATGTGATGAAATTAGTAAAAAACAACCAAACATATTTAACCAAATTAGTTTTTGGATCTGCAATTTTAGGTGAAAAACAATTTGTTTCTTGTAAATATTGTATCGATTCACAATCCACTTTTTCCACTATATCAAGATTTTTAGAACTTGCACTAGAATTTAGTCAATGTCTTAATGTAATGTATTCAAACTATACTGCACAAACTTCATTCAATTTACAGCTACAATTGAATTAAACTAAAAGGTGAAATCTTACTTATATCAATATACATCAAAATCAAACCTTAAAGTCAATGTTCTAATGTTTCTTTTGATTTGTTTGACTATTTCGGTCTGTTTTTATGTCCAATGAACATGTTTATTTTTAACATATCAGATAACAATGTACATAATCTATTTCATAACATAGGTTAGGCTTCCCAAAAAATCTTGAAATTATTTTCTATCTATCATTGGGTAGCACATACAAGTGAAAGTTGTCCACATACAAGTGAAAGGTTGACATCTGTGTTGGGAGACTTTTTGATAGATTTCAATATTGACAATAAATTATCCACCATAATAGTCAACAATTGTAGCAAGAATGATGCAATGATTGAAAAGTTGAACAATAAGATACTGGTTCAGAGTTTGTTAGTTAGTGGAAGGTTATTCCATATGTATTTTTTTGCATATTCTGAACTTGATTATAAAGGATAGATTGGATATCATAAAGAAAGGAATATATTCGATTCAGAATTGTGTAATATATTAGAGTGCAACATCTAAAAGAGCTGAGAAATTTGAAGAAAATGCATAATATCTATGCATTTTAAGTACGAAGATATTGGCTTTAGATTGTTCAACCAGATGGAACTCAACCTTCAACATGTTGGAGTCAACAATCTAGTATGTTGATATGTTTACTAGGCTAAGACAAAGAGATTCTTAGTACACTTACATGCCTATAAAAGACCAATGAGAGTTGGTTATATAACTTTAAGCAAACCTGGAATTATTTTATTATGATACTACTATGGGGAACAAAATATCTAACTTCCCACTATTACTTTAGCACTATGTGTGAAATAAAGAAAGCTATATTAGATTGAATGTTTGATTTCAATGAGGTATATCAAGTTATGGCAGAGCTAAAGATGGAGAAACTAAACTTTTATTAATATATGGTTAGACATATTATTACAGTCTTATCTTTACTGGGCCCAAGATATAAGATGGAGGGGGTTACTTTTATATATAATGTGTTGTATGATGATTAAGCCCAAGACCATGAAGATGTCATTAAACAATTATGGTATCATTTGTTTAATGATTATCAACTTAGAATGGACAAAATTCATAATTGGGATCACAGTGGTTAAGGTTGTTCAACTCTGGCTTTAGTTTCAAGTTCGAGCTCATCTTCTAAGAGCAATTTGTTACTTTCACTTTCAAAATTTATGAAAGACAAAAGGGCTAGGACTTCATTCAATGTGATGGAATTAGATAAAAATTTGACGGAAGATTGTATGGTCAAAGTTGAGCAAGTAATTGTATGAGACCTATTAACAATTCCATCATCCACAGTTGCTTTGGAGTCTGGATTTAGCACTAGTGGTCAGGCTATTAGTCCTCATTGTGGTCGACATCATCCTTGTATTGTGGAAGCCTTTATGTGTGCCCAAATTTGGTTAGATGATGAATAAATTATTTTCTTTTAGATATATTAATTTCGTCTGTTTTTATAGTCTTACCTTATATTGTTTTTTAATTTGTATATTAATATAGTCACAAGTATTAATGCGGAGGTGACTAGTCATACTCTTCGATCAAGTGGACATTATTTTGATAAAATATTTGAAAATGAAGGTATATTTAATTATTTATTAATTAATGTCCTTGATATTCATTTAATTTGAATATAACATTACTAAATATAATGTCTGTATATACAAAAGAAATGATGCAGACTATTGACAATCCTAACTACAACGATTAACTTCTCTCCCAGTCGATCTAGTCTCTACCCTCTCTAGTTTCTAGTCTCCAATCCCCATCATGATTTTACCTTACTTTTTTGTAAATTGTATCATTTTTTTGAAATGATTTGGATAATCATTTTTTACAATTAACTGATTAAGATTACTATAAATAATTGAATTGATCACTTGAATTATAATTTTCTTCTTTCATTTCCTATAATCATATGCTCCTCCACTAACGAATTTGGTCTCTTAACTATAATTAATTTAATTTATCACTTCAATTATAATAATTTTCTTTCTTTTCCTATAATCATATCCTCTTTTATTAATGAATTTAGTTTCATCTTATTCATTTTATCAATATATGTAAGTTTTATATATTTATTCATTATAAAATCTCAATTTTTATTAATTAATTGAAATTCGTAACTATAATTAATTGAATTGATCACTTAAATTATAATATTTTTCTTTCATTTCCTATATTCATATCCTCCTTCATTAATAAATTTGGTTTCATTTTATCAATATATGTAAGTTTTATAAATTCATTCATTATAAAATCTCAATTTTTATTAATTAATCAAAATTTGTAACTATAATTAATTGAGTTAACACTTTAATTATAGTATTTTTCTTTCATTTCCTTTAACCACATCCTTCTTTAGTGATGAATTTCGTTTCATCTTATTTATTTTATTAGTATATCTACGTTTTATATATTCATTTATCATAAAATCTCAATTTTTATTGATAAATAGAAATTTGTAACTATAATTAATTGAATTGATCAGTTTAATTATAGTTTTTTTTTCATTTCCTATAATTATATCCTCCTTCATTAATGCATTTGGTTTCAACTTATTCATTTTATCAATTTATGTAAATTTTCATACATTCACTCATTATAAAATCTCAATTTTTCATTAATTAATTGAAATTCATAACTATAATTAATTGAGTTGATCACTTTAATTATAATATTTTTCTTTTATTTCCTATAATCATATCCTCCTTCATTGATGAATTTGATTTCATCTTGTTCATTTTATTAGTATATTTATGTTTTATATATTTATTTATTATAAAATCTCAATTTTTATTAATAAATTAAAATTTGTAACTATAATTAATTGAATTGATCACTTTAATTATAATTTTTCTTTCATTTCCTATAATCATATCCTCGTTCATTAATGAATTTAGTTTCATCTTATTCATTTTATCAATCTATGTAAGTTTTTTTATATATTCATTCATTATAAAATCTCAATATTTATTTATTAATTGAAATTTGTAATTTTAATTCACTGAATTGATCACTTTAATTATAATATTTTTCTTTTATTTCCTATAATCATATCCTCCTTCATTAATGAATTTGATTTTATCTTATTTATTTTATCAGTATATCTACATTTTATATATTGATTATTTATAAAATTTCAATATTTATTAATCTATTGAAATTCGTAATTTCAATTAATCGAAATGATCACTTTAATTATAATATTTTTCTTGGAATCATATCCTCCTTCATTAACGAATTTGATTTCATCTTATTCATTTTATCAGTATATTTACGTTTTATATATTCATTTATTATAAAATCTCAATTTTTATTAATCAATTAAAATTTGTAACTTCAATTAATTAAATTGATCACTTTAATTTTAATCCTTTTCTTTTATTGCCTATAATTTTATCCTAAATTATTAATTAATTTAATTTAAAATTAATTTATTTTCAAATTAAATTAAATTATATTTCAAAAATAAAAAATTAAAAATTAAAAAAATCGAACCTACTAGAGCCCAATCGAGCTTTGGGCCTATTGAGCAAGATTGGGCTCTAGCCTTGGGCTGACAAATTTGACCCGATCGAGCCTTTGATTTCCCGAGGTTCAATCGGGCTGGTAAGGTCCTAGTAGGCCTCAAGTCTAGCCCGGTCCCTTTTCCTTCAAGTTGGGCCTAGCTCGAGCCCAAGCTAACCCACTGTCATCCTTGTCAGGATGAGACCGACATCGAAAACAGTTAAAAAAACCACTGTCATTTTGGTTTTGTTTCTTCAATGTTAATCACCCAGAATATTAGTTTGGGATATGATTTCTATGCCACCGTAGATTATGTTGTATTTTTAGACACTGCCTGACATTATTTTCACATTAATGCTTGTTCCTCCTTTTAGACCACAGTTAGTTGCTCTCTGTAACCCTGAATTCATTCTTCATCTTTATTTTTCAGTACTCTTTCCATTAAGCCTCATCTATTATTACGTTTGCCTCATCAAACATGATTGTTTTCATGAAATAATGCTCACTAATATATAAAACAAAACTTAACAAAGAAATTATGATGATAAAACATAAGAGATAGTGGAAAAACTTAGAAATTTTAATCTCCAATACTTAAACATGGAAATACCCTTAAAGAAAAATAATCAAGATTTAAAACCAATTAAATAGGTAATTAAGATTTAGAATTCTCCTCTAATTCTATGTAAGTTTGGTAAGGTAAATATCTAAGAAATACTACAAAAATTTACCTTCAAATAGAAATAAAAATTTGTAAAGAAAATTAAAAATCAAGGAAGTAAAACAAAAGAAAATAAAACCTAGAATCGTTGGGTTACCTTTGACGAACTTCTTTTTTAAAAGTTCTTAGTTGAACTTTAATTCAAGGTCTTTACCCATTTAGGATTACCATTTGGATAAGGTTCCCTTCCTATATAGAACATAAAGGAGAAGCGAGGTTAGTACAATACATATGATAATGTCCTAAGTGTGCATACTGTTAATTAGGAGTTGATAAATAAATATTTGACTATAATTATACACCCATATTTAATGTATTTTGCTTGATATTTTATAGTTTTGTTGTATTTTTGGTACTTAATTCTCTCTAAGTGCATTTATAGGTAATAACTGTCTTTATGGACCTAAATGAGAAGAATTTGGATGAAACTGTGGCATGGAAAGAAGATTTGAAGCAACTAAGGACCTAGACAATAGTGTGCAGTGATTATGTAAGTCTCTGTAAATATGTCAAGATTGAAGAATTATATTTCTAGTTGTGTAGAGTTATAAGGTCGTGTATGTTGACATACACAGCCATGTATGTTGCCTGTGTAAGTCTCTCTGCCCATGTGAAATCACATATTGAAGTGCTTTTGAATATACATGGTTTTATACACGCTTGTGTAAGTGACCATGTATATCCTAGAAACCTTAATTTTTACTATAAAAGGACATGAGTGAAGGCAAACAAAGGAGAGCTAAGTTTTAAAGCAAGTTTAAGTCGTGAGACACATTTAAAGGTGATAGTTCTGATCAAAGGATAAGGAAAACATAAAGAATACGTTTAGAGATCCATTAGATAACAATATTAAATCCAAACTTACAAGAAGAGTCAATAGAAAAGAAAGGAAGATTTAGAATTATGATTTCTTTTTTATTAGTTTTTTTGCATGTTTGTTATTGATTTTGTTTTCTATAAGTAACTAAATGTGTTTAGTGTCTATGTATGATGAACTCTAGTATGTGATAACAATATGATTTGATTTTTTATTCAATGCAATTATATTGATTGATTTATTATTATTCAATTATGTGTTTTATTCTTGTTTTAATATATTCAGAATATTAGTTCATGATTTGATTTCTTATGACTAAGAATGAGAAATCCTATTATATGAATAGATCTATCATAATTAGAAGAAGTTACATTCAAATCTAAAGATAGGTCAACATAAGTCCTTTAGATTATGGTCAAACCTAATATCGAAATTCATAAATCGATAATGCAATCCTAGAAGTTTTAACTAAAAATATTTTTGTTAGTCAACTGATGGGTTAGTTATTAATAGTCTTGAAAAACATGTTAATATAAGATAGGAATTCTCATAGTCCAATATTCAATAATATAATTGCATGATAAAGGGTTAATATTTAATAATTCATAAAGAGGATTCATCAACTAGAAACTATTATTTGATATTTATTTTTCTATGTACTTTCCTCTATCTTATGTTTAGAATTATTTTAATTCCTATTTTGATTCTTTAGTTTAAGTTTTAATTAAAATCCAAAACTTGATCCTTAGATTAGAAAATAGAAAAATTATAATTACTAGTACTTCCATTTTTCATGGGATCGACCTATACTGGCCTATGCTAGCTACAACTATATCATGAACTTACGGTAAATTTAAATATTAACCTAATCACAGTCAATCAAGAGGTAAGATCTTTAACTCCATATCATGTGCTTCTTTGATAGAAAGTGAAAGCATAAGTTGTCCTTCTAACCTCAAAGCATTATCCTTCCTCATATGATCCTTCTCTTTGTCCTTAAGTTCTAAAGCTTTACATTTTTCCAATGACTTATTAACATTAACCTTAGGAGCTTTATACATAACTAAGGTCTGTTATGTCTATCCTAAAATAATCCTCATCTAGGGTAAAAGGCCTTTCAACATCCTATAGATATGGAACTCTACTTTCCTCTTAGCTACGTCAACTTTTCCTTAACCACATTAATAGTACCTCCTCCAATGGCCAAAAAAAGGTCTCCTTAAAATGATGGCATCCTAATGCCATACTCTATTTCCATTATTAGAAAGTCAATAGAAACATAATTTTTTCTACTTTCACAAGTAGGTTTTCTGTAACATAATTAGGTACTTAATATAATGATATGCCAACTAAAGTGACATGTTTGTCAACTTGAGCTTTCCTATTTCTATTGTCTTGAAAATATATAAGAGCATTAGATTGATACTAGCACGTAAATCACATGACCATTTAATATTTTTAGAAGCACCAAATTCACAAAGAATTAAAGCTCCAAAAATCCTTTAACCTTATAAGTAATTTATTATTTATGATGGCACTACACTCCTCGATTAAGCACACCACATACTCCTCTAATTTGTTTTTTTTGGATATGATTTCCTTCAAAAACTTCACACATGAAGGCATTTAAGCTAATGCTTCGATGAAGAGTATATTAATGTTTAACATCTTAAAGACAACTGTAATGCCAGATTTTCTGAGCCCTTTTGTATTGGTCTGTACTTGGAGATATTACTGTATATTGATATATATACATGGTTGTATATGAGTTTAAAAAATGTATTTGAACCATTTTGGTATATATGTCAGTGATATATAATGTTATATGCCCTTACATGAACTTAGAGTTCATCGGTATGTGAAATCTTGGAGATTTCTAACATATAAGCTTCTAAATGTGTAAAACTGAGTCCATTGGATGGATATGGCCATGGTGACAGAGTTAAATGTGTTCTAATGCCTCCAGTGCTTACTTTACCTACCTAAGGGGTTGAGTATGACGTATACAGTGATGCCAGTTATCAGGGACTTGGTTGTGTACTTATGCAAGCCTTGTGAGTGATTGCATATGCTTCCAAAAAGTTGAAGAAGCACGAATTAAATTATCCTACCCATGATTTAGAGCTCGCAGCAGTGGTGTTTGTACTCAAGATTTGGAGACACTATCTTTATGGGGAGACTTGTCGTATATACACCAACCACAAGAGACTGAAGTATATAATGACACAAAAGGAGTTAAACCTCAGACAAAGGAGATGGTTGGAATTAATTAAGGTTATGATTTAGTGATTGACTATCACCTGGGAAAAGCAAATGTGGTAGTCGATGCTCTGAGTCGTAAGTCCTGTTCAGTAGTAACTATTAGGAAAAATCCTTATATGACTCATTTGATGAGTATACGGAGCCTTAGGGTTGGACTCTCAGTGGCTAAGGATGATAGGACACTGCTAGCACAGTTTGAAGTTCGGCCAACACTATTTGATGAGATCAGGAGATCACTGGATGATGATCTCGAGTTAAAGGTCATTCAAGAGAGATTACCATCCAAAGAGGATGAGGGGTTCCAACTGAGAGAAGACGGATTGTTAGTCTTCAGAAACAGTGTGTGTGTACCAGATGACCAAGATTTCAAGCGAGCTATTTTGGAAGAAGCTCACAATTCGGCTTATGCTATGCATCTCGATAGCACCAAGATGTATTGAGCTCTTAGAGAGAGCTATTGGAGGCCAGGGATGAAGAAAGAGATAGTGGAAGTTGTGACCAGATGCCTTCCCTGTCAACAGATAAAGGTAGAGCATCAGAAGCTAACAGGTTTGTTACAGTCTTTACCCATTCTAGAATGGAAGCGAGAGCATATGACAATGGACTTTATAGTTGGACTATCTTATACATCAAAAGATCATGATGTTATTTGGGTTATAATGGATAGATTGACGAAGTCTGATCATTTTCTGTCTATCCGCACAACCTACTCATTGGAGAGGTTGGCAAAATTGTATATTGATGAGATTGTGAAACTGTACGAGGTGCCAGTTTCTATAATATCAGATAGAGATCTGAGATTCACCTCCTGATTTTAGCCAAAATTCTAGGAATCTTTGGGGACTAAGCTGAAGTTTAGTACTACTTTTCACCCCCAGACTAACGATTAGTCAGAGACGACTATTCGGACACTAGAGGACATACTGAGAGCATGTGTGATGGAGGTCCAAGGAAGCTGGGATCGACAATTGCCTTTGATAGAATTTGCTTATAACAATAGTTATCAAACAAGTATCGAGATGTCACCATATGGGAGAGTGCAGGACATCTCTATGTTGGGATGAGGTTGGTACAACTAAAGTTGAAGGAGCCAAATTGATAGAAATTACCACTCGGAAAGTAAAAATCCTTTGGCAGAAAATGAAAGCCACCCAGGATCTTCAAAAGAGTTATGCGGATAAGAGGCGATGACCATTGGAGTTTGCAGTGGGTGATATGATTTTTCTTCGGATATCACCATAAAAAGGTATAATCTGATTTCAGAGCTGAGGGAAGCTGAACCCTCGATATAACATACATTTCTATATTCTGGAGTGCGTTGAGACTGTGGCGTATCGGTTGGAATTGCCACCTAATTTGGATAGGATCCATAATGTGTTCCATATCTCGATGCTTAAGAAATATATACCGGTCCCATCTCATGTTTTGGAGACACCTCTAGTGAAGCTGAGAGAAGACCTGAGTTTTAAGGTAAAACCAGTCCAGATTTTAGATCGGCAAATAAAGAAGTTATACAGCAAGGAAGTTCCCACGTTCAAAGTTCTTTAGAAGAGCTACGAAGTCGAAGAGATGGCATGGGAGCCTGAGAATGCTATAAGGCATCAGTACCCCCATTTATTTGTATCCTCGACTTAGGAGTTTCAAAGACGAAACTCTTTTGAGGGGGGTACTTGTAATGCCGGATTTTTTTAGCCCTTTTGTATTAGTTTGTACTTGGAGATACTACTGTATATTGATATATATACATGGTTTTATATGAGTTCAAAAATGTATTAAAACCTTTTTAATATATATGTCAGTGATATATAATGTTAGATGCCCTTACATGAACTTAGAGTCCATCGATAGGTGAAATCTTGGAGATTTCTAACATATAAGCTTCTAAATGTTTAAAATCGAGTCCAATGGATGGATATGGCCATGGTGGCCAAGTTAAATGTGTTATAATACCTTAGAGGTGATTAGACATAATTTATAGACTTATTGGACACTTAGAAAGCTTAATTTGAAATGTTGATGTACATAAGGGCTTATTTATAACCTGTTAAAAGTTAAGGGACTTAAATGTAAATTTTCAATTCTTGGAGGACCAATACATAATTTTATAAAGTTAAGGGGCTTAATTATAATGTTCAAAAGACTAGGGATCAAAATGAAATTAAAAGTTTTGGTAATTCTCAAATCTTGGTTAATTGCAAATTTAGGAAAAGTTTAAAGGGTATAATGGTAATTTCACATAAACTAAGGGCAAAAAGGTAAATTCACCATGTTTTGTCAAAGAAGGGTCAAATTCTAGACCCTTCTCCTTGTGTGGCCGTGTATCCTACCATAAAACATTAAAAACACTTTGTTTTTAATTAAAAGAAAGGCGAAGAAAGGAGAAGAGAGGAGAAGAAGAATTTTCGGTCATCATCAAATTTTCACCATTCTTTTGATTCTCCAACCCAAACCAAGATGTTCTAAGTTAATTTGGGGTTAGGGAACTGAAATCTATCATTAGATTTGAGAAATTTTCAAAGCATTTTAAGATATCACCAAAGGACATTTTAGGTTAATTTTGTCTCATCTCCCTCTACATTATGATTTTGAGCTTAGGGTTAAGATATGTTGTTCTCCATACTTGAATACGTATGAGACATGGTTTAGATGAATGAAATGAGTCATGGAGAAGCTTCTTTAAGCCAAGATCGAAATGCCCTCTCTTTGGTGAAAGTTGGTGAAATTTTAAATATCTTTTGAAATTGATGGTTTAAATAAATTCTATGATGTTAATTGTGTATGTATAGTGTGAATTGATGATGAAAAATGAGGAAGAAGTACATTAGAAGGAGGCTTTCAAGTTTATGCCTTTAGGTATTTGATAAAATGCCTAAGTAAATTTGGGTTAGGATTTAAGGATTTTAATGGTATGCATTGGAAAGAGGCTTTCATGTATACTTAGAGTAAACTTGAATTTTTACTTAGATTGATAAGAAGTGGCCTAATGTGCGTGGATAAAAATGTGTTTAATTATGCTTTGAAATATGTAAGTATTGGAAGGCATCAAATGCCTTGGAAAATGTAAAATAAAGCTTATGTGAATAATAAGAGAAGTAACTAATCGTGTGCTGGGCACAATAGATTAAGCGACCCCCGTACCCTTGATGTTGGTACATAAAAGTTGAGTCCTTGTAACAACACCATTCTACAGGACTTGCGGGTGGTTGCACACTTAGAGGTCTGATCACCGACGAGATCATCACCTAGGGTCAGACACTCTTATCGACCGTAATCTAGACTCACCACAGATAAAATTCGAGCCAACACCGAGATTTGGTGGGTGTGGACACTAGTTTGGCCGACTACTGGTGACACATATAATTATTTTGGCTTATTATGAGATTTGGCATCCTGACAAGATTTGATTTTTACATGTGATGCTTTTCTGCTCATGTGTACTGGAACTAGAACTTATGTTCACTGAATTAGTGATTAATAGGCTAAGCCTATGTGGTTCCTAACCATTATGGCATGAGTCATAGATTAGGTCTATGTGCTTCTATATCATGCATATTCACTTCATAGGTGGTTATGTGTATGTTATATGTGTAAAGCTGTCCTTAGGTTATTTAGACCGTTTTGGTGTGTACCGGGTTCTATTTGTGATGTATTTTTTTCCTGTGCACTGAGTACATATAGGGATGGCAATTCTGACCCGACCCAGCCCATTTTTGGCCAGAGTTTGGCGGGCCGTGGGGGGGCCACGGGCCGACCATGGTCCGCCCGGGCCGGGCCACGGGTCGACCATGGTCGGCCAGCCGCCCAACAAAACGGCGTCGTTTTGTCCAAAACGACGCCGTTTTGT
>JANZXP010000006.1:5404123-5424875 GCA_027576715.1 Erythroxylum flavicans
AAGAGAAAGGGTTATGGGAACATGGTAGAAACTTCGAGACGACAACCGTGAGACGACAGCCGTCGGATGAATTGAAAGGTTAGATTTAAATGTTTCGTCGTCACCCATCTTCACGCTTAGTATATATACTTAAAAAGTGCAATTATTTATTTTTGAATTATTTATATTTTAAAATTATTCCTCTTTAAGAGAATTGGAAGGCCCAGAATCCCAGATTAGTCTTTTGAATATCAAATCTGCTAAGAGTTGACGCTATGCGACCGTTATAACTCTAGCCCAATTGAAAATTCGGAAAACTGCTTACTATTTAATTCCCATTTGAAAAAAGCCCAAACCCAAGGGTCCAAGAAGGAGACGTGACATTGCTTAAATGAAACGTCTGGTTAATAGCTAAACAGAACGCCCATAGATCTAAAACAAACAAGGCATGCGTGAGCACGGCTTAGTTCACTTGAACCGTGCAGTTAAAAGAAGCTCGAGAAACGAGTACAAGACTGGAATTACCGGAATCACGGTCATAGCATCACCGATTTGATTTGATTTCTTAAGTCTCTCGATGGAGGACGCATACGCCAGATCCGTCGTGGAGGTAATTACGCTCGCTTCACAAGATTTCAGCGTCGTTTGTCCTTGATTGTGAGGTGGTTGAAGAAAGTCCATGCTTCTCTTGTCTTATTTGGCCAGGTGTTGGATTACTTCGCGGTGGACCCGGCGAAAGGTCTGAGCGACTCTCAGGTATTGGGAGTTGAAGCTGAACTGAACTTATTACATTTTCTGAAGTCGTTCTCACTGAGTTGAACGTCATTGTTGTTTAACATTAATTGGAAAATTGTACTCATGAATTTTTGTTTTGCAGGTGGCGCTACATGCAAATATGTATGGTAAAAACGGTACGTCTTGTCCGTCAGTTCAAAACTATGAATATTGCATGCTTGAGCCTTGCACTTAGATTGTTTTCGTCGACAAACTGATGCAATGAAAAGAAATCTAGTATGAAAAACCACTAGATTTGATTGGAATGCACTTGTCATTTTTTATTTGATTTAGTGGTTTTTTCTTATTTGCCGTTTCTTTTTGGTTGGCTTGCTCCGGTCATCGGTTGCAGTACTGCTTGAAGAAAAAAGTAAGTAAATATATCTTCCTCCATCATGTATAACTTCTTTTCCAATAGATGATGCGAATTTCCTCTCTTATACTCGATCATTGCAGGGACTCCCTTTTGGAAACTGGTTCTCAAGCAGTTTGACGATTTGCTTGTTAAGATATTGATTGCTGCTGCCCTGGTTTCTTTCATTTTGGCTTTGATTAATGGAGAGACTGGCTTAACAGCTTTTCTAGAGCCATTTGTAAGCTTTAATTCCCCTCTAATTAGCTAACCTGATTCGTATCATATTTGCAAATTTATTAAGTTCTCTGTGGCCAGATGTATATACACGTGCCTCAACAAGTGAGATGAATAGTTAAGAACTCCTGTCTTCATGTGGAATTTCGCTGATAGAATTTTGTTATACGTATTTGTGTTTAGATGTGGTTAATTGTCTGTATTAACAAAAATATTCGCCTTTTTGTAGGATGAAATGCTTAAGTATTCAAAACTTTCATTCACTTGATCAACTTATAACTGATCTTCTCAAATGCCTACAAGTTAACTTTTTGAATGTTATGCTGTTCGATTTCTATTGCTTTTTGCTCTGCCATCACATTCCTCCAAATTTCTTTATAATGTAGATATAGCTTGACCATTGACCACACAGAGGTACAAGTAGGTTGTGCACTTCTAGTGCTTCATCTACACACTTAGTCTGTGCTTAGCAATTATAATAATCTGAGTTTTGTTTTATGCTACAGGTTATACTATTGATCTTGGTTGCCAATGCAGCTGTTGGTGTGATTACAGAAACTAATGCTGAGAAGGCTCTTGAGGTAAGGGATGAGTTTTAACTATTTATTCAAATGCTTGCAAAACTTTGGTCAGAATGGTCTTAAATTCGTCTTTACTTGTTTGATTAGTTTCCCAATTAAATTTTCCATGACCAACCAAAACTGCAATAACTGATTTAACACCAACTCTGAAATGCATTTATGATATCAAAACATTTTGAGTTTCCATGTTAAGTGCCTGAACTCTCAAAAGGAACTTCTACATATATTTTGACATTTAAGTAACAATAAAGGTGAGGTAAGCTTCCTTTACCTCCTTACATGCTCCATAATGTACTTCTTTTTATGATGATGGTGGTCTTGTTGTGGAAGGCTTCCTTTCTTAACATCTAACTTTATTTCTTTGTTATTCTTTTCCTGGCTTGTAGGAGTTGCGTGCCTATCAAGCTGATATTGCAACGGTGCTGCGAAATGGTATGGAAAAAAATTGAAATAACCATTCAGATTTCTCTAAACCTGACTTTTTATGATAAGGTTATTGCCATTGTTCATTAGTTACCGCAACTACAGATTTGATTACAAATTTCTAATCACTTCATTTGTAGTGACCTTTGTTTGGGGAAAGCATTGCCATTTTCTAAACTTTTCTTTTTGGTGATTTGCCATTTTCTATACCTGATCTTACTTTACTGTTTTCATATAACTACCTATATTGGTGCTTGCCTTTGGGCTAATTCATTAAGAGTGTGGGAGGGATTAATGAGGAACAGAAGACTGGATATTGTGGCAGTCAGATTTTTTATTCTCTTGTTATACTATATCAAAGTTCTTATTATTGGTGAATGGCAGTTTATAAATAACTTTTCTATTACATTCTGATTTCTGACAAACTTACAGATGTAAAACTACAATTTTAGGTTGCTTTTCCATTCTTCCAGCTACAGAACTTGTCGCGGGTGATGTTGTGGAAGTTAGTGGTAAATTGATTGTGCATTTTCAATGTTCATAGTAGTTAATGATTGTAAAATACCTGCATTATATCTGATGAGTTGACCTTGTTTTGGCTTATTTATAGTGGGATGTAAGGTTCCTGCTGACATGAGAATGATTGAGATGCTAAGTGATCAGTTACGTGTTGATCAAGCAATCCTTACAGGTTTTCCCTCAATTTATCTCATTCTTTTTGAATAATGTTTTTTTTCTATCTTTGATACTTCAATAACTATTTCATCCCAATTTTCATTCCATTTGAAAGTCATCTGCCATGAGAAAAGGTTAAGTATTACTGATTTTGATTAATCTTGTTTATTAACTCCTAATGTTCATAGACTTTAGGAAACTTTTAATGCTGCATGGCTATAGATTTACTTGCAATGACATTAATCAGCTTCGTGGGGAGAGAAAAAGTGACTATTTTGAGAAAAGTTTTATGCTTCTATATTGGGTATGTTGGATTCTGACTGTTAAAATCTAATTCATGCGCTATGCCACTTTATGAAAAACTGTCGTCTTGTAGAAAAGTAGTGCATAATGTGTGCCTGCACTGTCTTCATACTTTAAGAAACTCTGGTCCATTTATTATAGAGTCACTAATTCATGTGCTAGGCCATTTTATTGAAAACCTCTATGTTTGTGATATAGTGGTGCATAAGGTGTGCTGCAACTGGTTTCATACGTCAAGAAACTCTGGCAGTCTATTCTGGAACCAGTAATGCATCGTGTCATAATTTATAGTTCTATCGGATCTGGTTAATAAACCTTTCCCTCCGATAGCTTCTCTTCTGTGAACTAGTGTCTGTCTGAGACAGTGCTTGAGTTTCACTCCAGTTCACACACATTTGTACTGATGAAGTATTTTAATCTCACTGGGATATGCTGCCTCTACTTCCTAATTTTATCCTTAAAAGAAATCTAGGTATTCTGTGTTTGTTTCTTTTCCGTTTACTTGTGAGTAGTTGAGATTTTTTAACCAAGTATCCTGTGTTTGTTGGAATTGTGGTGGCTAGGACTTTATTTGATACTTGCTACCAATATGCTAATATGTGCTTGTTCTGGTCCACATAATGATTTTTCTGATAATTATAGGTGAAAGCTGCTCAGTGGACAAAGTGCTTGATTCCACTGTCGCATCAAATGCTGTGTACCAAGACAAGACAAACATTCTTTTCTCGGTAATTATTTTTCAGCCATATCATTACCTATATGGTTATTTGATCCTCAGTACAACTTCCTCTAGGTTCCTTGCTTGTATTTTATTCAAGATAAGAGCAGTCACTTCTGTGGTACCTGCTAGATTGTCGAAAGCACCAATCACAGTGTGCCAAATTAGGGCTGCCGTCGTCGTCATTATAGGCATGGCCCGGGAGTGAAGTTGATTGAATTTGGAAGGGTTGTCAGTAGGTTTAACCATCATTTTCATTTTCTAGGTGAATAACTCTGCTTAATAGTTATAACCCATGGATTGAATATTTGACCATTTCAAGGTATGATTTGTATCAACTAACATTTACACCGAGTATGGAGAGGAAATGTGAGCTTGCTGAGGCTGTATACAATGCGATCGAAATAACTAGCAGAACCGGCTAGCTTGTATCAGTAGAGCAATACCTTGACTACTTTAAAATGTTATGTATACTAACAGGAGAGTAAATCTTCTTGCTTAGGTTGTAATTCTAGTGACAAAGAAATATACCCATAAAGAATCCCTATTCAGTTTTGTTTGAGATGGAACTTCAAAATTGTAGGTGAATGTAGCTGCTGGTTTATAGGTGGTGATTGGGATGAAGCAGAACATCCTCTACTACAACAAATATCCTTTTAACTTATTTCAATTGAGTTGAAGTAGCATCTATCTAGTTAGGACTTTTTCTAACCTTACTACTATTAAAGAGTTTGGTTTTCTGATTTCAAGCAATAAAATGATGAACTCCGTGAGCTTAAGGAATGTCAAAACCTGGAATGTTGAATCCTTCAACTGTCAAGTTTTATCCAAAAGCATTTCGACACTTGATAAAAATTATGTTTAATAGTTTCTTACATGAGAAATTTCGTTGATTGCATTCTCTTATAATTTCATTTTTGGTTATGCTTATAATGCTGTATGACTTTTCTCAGTTATTGTATTATTTGTTTGGGGTTTAGTAAATGTATTGTTTCTTGTCATGCTTTTCAACATGTTCTGCACTATGTAGCAGTTGTAACATATTGTGATTACCAGGGCACCGTGGTTGTGGCAGGCAGAGCAAGAGCTGTTGTTGTTGGAGTCGGTGCTAACACTGCCATGGGGAGCATACATGATTCCATGTTGCGCACAGAAGATGTGATTGCTATAAACTTTTTGTTTATTCCAGCTTCTTGTCCAGGATATATATTTTGGAATTATTGCTCTGTTTCCTTTTTCTCTTTAAATGCATCCATACTTCTCATGAAAATGACCAATTTTGGTGCCTTCATAAAGTAGATGCAGCCACTTTATGGAATTTTCATCCTGATGCACTTTTCTATGGCACTGTTATAATTCTGTTTGTGGGGACCCGCATTTCTGGATAATTGTGCTCAGCCCTTTCCATCTGTGTTTGAAGTGCTTATATGACCATTATTTTTTACTAGAAGTCTATTATTTTCTCAACCATACTTCCATTTATGAGTTTGTTTACTATAACTGCTTATTCCTACTTGTTGCAGGAAGCCACTCCATTGAAGAAGAAATTGGACGAATTTGGTACCTTTTTAGCTAAGGTTATTTCCATTCTCCTTCCTGCTTGCATATATAAAGATTTTCACAGTTATGTTATTAACTTGGATAAATTAACCTTGAGAGGCACAATATCTTGACGTTATTTGGTCTTTTGTGCAATGAGATTTCAGTTTCAACCTACTATTTGATTGTTGTTTGAAAAGAAGCCAGTTTCATTTGATCATTCTGTTTGCATTAAGGTTATTGCAGGAATTTGTGTACTGGTTTGGATTGTAAACATTGGTCACTTTCGCGACCCTTCCCATGGTGGGTTTTTGCGTGGTGCAATCCATTACTTCAAGGTATTATTCTGTGGCTCATTTCAATACTTTGATGGCTTTCAGAGTATCACCTGTTAGATATATCAAATTCTATTTCATTTTGTTGGTGTTACTCATCTTTATTCCCTCCCTTTTCCTTTCTTGTGTTTTCCCTTTTATGTCTTCTTCTTCTGTACTTTTTCTTCTTCTTCATTTCTTTATCCTTTTCTCCACTCTTTTGTTGACAACTTTACACAATTGTGATTTGCCCGCTTAGATTGCAGTTGCTCTTGCAGTTGCAGCAATACCTGAAGGTCTTCCTGCTGTTGTTACAACGTAAGCACTTGAATTTTACTTTAATCAGATTTATACTCCTTTAGCCTTAGATTTCCAATTAAGATTATAGTGGAAGTGTTTAGACTAAGAGCCTTTATGCTTAAGGAAAAGAAAAAGGATTTGTTGGTTGTTTGTTTGAGGGTACTTCAGTGAGTATAGGCTTTTACATAGAAGGAAGCTTTGATGGGGAAGCAATCCCCAGCTTTCAAGAGGGGGAAAAAAACTTGCTTCACTATGACACTGCTGGAGGTGAATATGGAGGAGTGACATTGCTATGTAGCACTTTAAGTTCATCCAGTTGTATCTTTATTTCGTACTCTTCAAAGGAAGCTTTATCTATACGTGCCCCTTACCTGCGGTTATTGTTGTCATAATGCATGTTATGCTTGGCTTTTAGATGTTTGGCTCTTGGAACAAAGAGAATGGCTAGGTTGAATGCCATTGTGCGGTCTTTGTCATCAGTGGAAACTTTAGGCTGCACTACAGTAATATGCAGTGACAAGACTGGAACACTGACAACTAATATGATGTCTGTCTCAAAGGTAATTTTATCAGAAAACGTCGATGAAGAATGCTAATTTGTAGCTTTATACTATTTGTTTTTGTCTTTTGACTTCTTGTTTCTTCCTAAATAGCTTTGCATGAGTAAGCCACCTGTGTTTCATTTTCTATATATCTATGATCCACATAGAGAACCTCTGCTTTATCATATACATCAAAGAACCTGGTCGGTCTCCGTCATTAGTGCATTTATTCTGAGCATTTAATCTTGAAAACTATTGGCTTTTGTGTATATACCTGGTTAATTTGCTGCTGTGAGTGATCCTTGGCATATGCAATGTTTTTCTATAATGTGATTTTCTAATTCTGTTTCCCCCACAGATATGTGTGGTTCAGTCTGTTCATCATAGTCCTTTGACAGCTGAGTACAGTGTCAGTGGGACAACCTATGCTCCTGAAGGTGTTATTTTTGACAGTAGCGGAATGCAGGTAATCATGTTTTCATCATTCAACCCTTTACACCAAGGATGTGATAGGTAAAGCAACTTGCAGGGAATTAGATTGACAAATCAATTTCGTGGCATCCAAAATAGACAAGTTTTATCCATAAAGCTTTGTAGTTCTATAGAGCTCTCTCTCTCTTTGATATGCTTTAAGACTTTTAATGTTGACGTTACAAAACTTTGGATTCACTTTATTGCAGGTTTTATAAGTCTTTGATAGTCATGCAAACTAGTTGTTTATATGAATTTTGAATTCCTTTTTGGATGCTTGAAGTTGATTAAAGGCTCTATAGTTCTGTCTGGTTAAAGTTCTTAATTCAAGGGCATTACTTGTTGGCTGACTTTTTATCTTGATATGTCCGTGGACCAATATGAGCGAGTTTAGTTCGATTGCACATAATATTTAAGTGTTTATTATGTGTGGGTCATTTTATTTAGCAGCATACAAAGAATGTACTGCGTATGTCTAACCATGGCAGTCAGGATTGCATACTTTCTAGTAAAAAGAAAATTTTCTTATTGAAACCTTGCTATGATCTTTTATATCCTTCGTTATAATGGAAAGGCCTATCTGTCTTTGTATTTAAGGCTAAACATTGATGTCGTTAGCTTATTGCATTCACCCTTCCTGGTTCTACTATTAGCTATATACCCGTGTGACATTTGGTTCTTTTTGCAGCTTGAATTTCCAGCTCAATTGCCTTGTCTTCTTCATATGGCAACGTGTTCAGCCCTTTGCAATGAGTCAGTCTTACAGTATAATCCAGACAAGGGTAACTATGAGAAAATTGGGGAGGCAACTGAAGTAGCTCTTCGTGTTCTGACAGAGAAGGTTGATATGTGCAGCTTGAAATTATAAAACTAGTTGTTTATAGCATGTATTCAGTTGTTTTATTCACCCTCTCCCTGTCTCTCGCTGAGTTCTGTGGCTCAGTCATTAAGCCTTTATATTGTCTTCTTCCAGGTTGGCCTTCCTGGTTTTGATTCCATGCCTTCTGCTCTGCATATGCTGAGCAAGCATGAGCGTGCGTCATATTGTAATCATTACTGGGAACATCAATTGAAAAAGGTATGACGTTATACATTGGTTTCTTTTTGTACACTTCTTCACTTATTTCTTATATCTCAAAGTTCTTCACATGGAGGTAGGGAACTTTTGTTTAGTTTGGTTATAACCAGAGTGAATACCCTAAGCCTCGTGGCTCAGTTGTAAGTTTCTTTTTCCACCAAGGTTTAATCTTTTTAGGGAGGTAAGGGGTGGTGAGAGTATGTTACAGTAACTCACAGTGATTAAAGAGAAAGAGTGAATACGTCAATTTAATATGTTGACACAAGTTTCTCCTAGCTCATTTTTTGGTCATTGGATTTTAAGGAATACTATTTCCATTAGTAAAAATTTCATCTTTTATTCCTTGTCTTTAATGTTTTTTCTTCCATTCTTGCTCATACTATAGTTTGCCCCGGCCCTAATTCTTTTTTTGAATGATAAGTTCTTATTTAATAATTTATTGCCAAAAATCAGAGACAAGTAGTTCGATCATTACAGTGGGGAATCCCTTAACCCAAGTTTGTCCCATCCCAAAATTACAATCATCTTTGCCAGAACATGTGGCACCATATTGCCTTTTGTTCTATACACTGAAAGCTTTGAAAACTTATTCCATAATGCGGCAGCACAAAACTGGTAGGACAAGTTATCGTCTGTCACCAACCAGGGCATGAACCAGCCCTAAGCAAGCTCTTGCACCAAAGAGAGCCCATGCAAGCAAGCTTTCTTATCGATTACTTACATCTCCGACCTCATTGTTTGACACCGGAAACTAGCTCCTGCAAGAACATCCTTGTTGTCTCTTCAAATCTCACATATGGCCACCTTCCATCCAAGGGGATTGCTACATAAGTGTTAACTTTTAAAAAAACTCAACCGGGTGTCTTCCAGCTTCAGAGAATTGGCCACATACAATTTTGTATCCTTACAATGTACTTAAAGCATATGACATGCCTCATAAATCATGATTCTTGAGTCTAAAGGTCTGTTTTGAAAGGTTCACAAGTTTCTACTACCATTCATGCTAACAATCAAAACAAACAGAGAGAGTCCTTGCACAATACACCATGCATCCTGTTCACCCAACCATAGACATCCAGGTCCCCTCTCTCATCAAGAAATACCTCAAATGGACTAATGAACCAAATTTCCCTAGTTTTTTGGACAATCAATTAAGCCAAGCTCCATTGTCCTCTTGTCTGTATTTACTTGCACACTTCATCAGCTTGGATAACCCTACCCTTGCTTGACTATCAAACCTTCTTTTTCTCCTTGTGTTTGTGTAACCATCTTGCTGAAATACTTGTATATTAATTTTAGTGGTTTACAGTAAGTCTGTAGTTGCGTCAAATTGTGATATTGTGAAGTAGCCATGTAAACTGATTTAGCAACGTGTTTCTGTTTAATGATCATATAACTGATAGATGTTAGAGTTTTGACATGTTACAGGTTTCTGTTTTGGAATTCTCTCGTGACCGGAAAATGATGAGTGTTTTATGCAGTCGAAAGCAGATGGAGGTTATGTTCTCAAAAGGTGCTCCTGAGAGTATTATCTCCAGATGCTCCCATATCCTTTGTAATGATGATGGTTCTACTGCCCCATTATCTGCTGCTATTCGTGATGAGCTGGAGTCGAGGTTCCACAGGTTAGGGTTGATCAATCAATGTCATATCCTTCAGCCTCGTATTGGAAAAAAAATGTTGTTTTGAATTAAGGTTCTATTGATGATTTCTCTTACTCTCTTTCTCTCCTTGTGATGTATTGCCATGTATATTTTGGATAGCAAACATTGTTTAATTTATTGGACAAAGGTGGAAAGTTTTATAAGACAGCAGAAATCTCCCTTCCGCAACTCTAATACATTCCAGTCTTGGTTTTCAATTTTAAGTTGTAAGGCAGTAGTTGCTTATATTCTTTATTTGTTGGTATTAATGCACAATATATGTATCATTTACCGAGATTAGAATCTTATTGTATATATCAAAGTTTGAAGAACCTATTTAATGTTCAAAATGCTTGATTTATTTTATGAACTCCTGTCTTTATGATCAGCTTTGCAGGAAAAGAAACATTGAGATGCTTGGCACTTGCCTTAAAACATATGCCAGTGGGTCAACAGAGTATATCCTTCGATGATGAGAAAGACCTCATATTTATTGGGTTGGTATGCATTCTTGTCAAAAATCAATAAAATATTCACTGTGCTCGTGTTTATGTGAATTTCTGCATATATCCCTAAATGTGCATTGACAAATTGATACATGATTATGGTTTGAACGATCCTTAATTTTCTTCTGTTTTTTTTTTCATGAACCAAGCTTTTCACTGGAACCGTAGAGAAGACAAGGAATAAATTCACTACTTTTGTAACTTCTATATGTGAACATCTTTTGAGATTGCCTCTCTTTGAAATTGAATACATGTCTTCACTTTTACACACTCACAAAAACCCATCACCCAAACTTTTGTACTTGTTCATGAATGGTCATTTGCTTGTCTCTCCCTGTATTTGCAGTGCACATAGGGTCCCTTTTATTCTGTCAGCACATTTTTAGATTTGCATTTTCTTTCTTACAACTCAATTAGGTTCCTTTTTTAATATTTTGTTTACCTTGTCTTCTGACTTCATTCAAAGGTTGGAATGCTTGATCCACCAAGGGAAGAAGTAAGAAATGCTATGCTTGCATGCATGACTGCTGGTATACGTGTTATAGTTGTTACTGGGGATAACAAGGTAGTTCAGTTTCCTCCTTTCAATGCATGTTTGTTCCACGATAATGCTTGCCTATCTGATATTGGAAATCACTTCAGTCCACAGCTGAATCACTTTGTCGTAAGATTGGTGCTTTTGATACGTTTGAAGATTTTATTGGACGCTCTTTCACTGCTTCTGAGTTTGAAGAACTTCCTCCATTACAGCAGACAGTGGCTTTGCAGCGTATGGCACTTTTTACCAGGTGTGTTCTTTGTCATCTGTTGGGACTTCCAAGAACCATTTGCGTCTTTGTGATGTAGTTTTCTGCATATTCACAAACTTCGGTTTCTTTTAGGGTTGAACCTTCTCATAAAAGGATGCTGGTGGAAGCATTGCAGCATCAAAATGAAGTGGTAATCCTCTTACAACGTAGAATATTTTGCAATCCTATATTCATTCTATCATATACTCAGAAGGATGATGGTGTGTATATATGTCTGAATGAAAGTTACGCAATAGACAGAGAAGTGCAAGTGTAAAGTCAGGATTCCTTTTAAAGAAGTATTGACAACTATAAGTATAATGTTGCTGAATTTGATGTACGTTTGAAAGCTAGCATGTACTAGGACTAGAAGAGAAAAGCTTCAGCTTTCATTTATGTTTGGGACTGTTAACTGGAGAATTAGGGAGTAGTTATTTGAAAGTACAGTGTTACAAGGAGAATATCAAGACGTTTATGGCATAATGCAGTGTCATTGTTGTACCCTAATACCTTTTGTGTTTATAATAAATCTATAGGTGTATGTCCACCACTCGAATATTTATTCCGTGATTATAGAAGTATTTGTTGTTTTTTTTTTATATGTTCTCTTCTGGTTTGCTAAGGTGGCTATGACTGGCGATGGTGTTAATGATGCACCTGCGTTAAAGAAAGCTGATATAGGAGTTGCAATGGGATCTGGAACAGCAGTTGCAAAGGTACACAAAACGCTCTTTTATTGATGGAATACTACATTTCATAATGGTAATATAGGACCACAAACCATGGGTTTTGTCGTGGATCATGCTTCAACAACCTGAAAAATCACTGCCATAGACCCAATGGCAACAAATCTTAACATACATGGCTCACTATATGAGGTTTTAGTAGCTCTGAATATAATTGGTGTTAGACTGATTCAAAAGTCTCACTTTCCTTCTAAACTCTTTAATTTTTTTGGCATGTGATTCCTCCAAATCACACATATTATTGCTATTTTCATTCCCCTGTCCTGAAGCTAAAGATGTGTGAGTCAACTTATTGTTGTCATTAATTTTTTTTACGTAAACGGATTCATTTTTCCTGTCTAAATAAATGTCAGTCTCTGTGTAATGTAAAGCAATTGGATGATTATCACTTTCTTATTTTGCATAGCTGTTCCGTGTATGATTATTTGGTTAATTCTCGTTGTGCAATATTTCTCCCATTCTCTGACAATCTTTATTCTTGGCATACAGAGTGCTTCAGATATGGTTTTGGCTGATGATAATTTTGCTTCAATTGTTGCGGTAATCTGGTCTCTCTCTTCACGAAACAGTTCCATTAGTCTTGTTTTTGACAGTGAAATAATCAACTGTTCTTTATTGGATTGCCTATTTTCTATAGGCAATATAATTTACTTGTGCTGTGAACCAGAAACAAATTAAATATTATGGTTGGTTAAGAGTAATACCATTGTAAAACAACCATGAGCAGATAAAACAAAATTGTTTATGTTTTCAAGAATATGCTTCATTCGACTTCTTCATGGTTTCATTCCTAGGCAGGCTGTAGCAGAGGGAAGAGCTATATACAACAACACAAAGCAATTTATAAGATACATGATCTCCTCAAATATTGGTGAGGTTGTTTGCATCTTTGTGGCAGCTGTACTTGGGATACCTGATACCTTGGCCCCAGTAAGTTTTTATCCATCTGAATATTTTGATCTGATTTTGACTATCTACTTTGTTGCGAGATAAATGAAAGAAACTTAGAGATCATGACCATCTCTTTTTATGCAAGATAAATGAAAGAAACTTAGAGATCATCTCTGGCATATCTGTCTCTTTTTTTTTTATGTATGCCAAATTGGAGCTGCATTTTAAGACAAAAATTGAAAGAATGTTTTGGAAGCCGTGATACATCTCCCTTTCTTATTGCTGTAAATCACATATAAATGCCTTTCATTTGTGGGCGTGGGTTGCCTTCTTGTTTGACTTATCTGCTTTCTTCTATAGTATCTTAAGTGCACATGTTAGGTCTTTCTGTGACTGCTTCCAGGTTCAGCTGCTCTGGGTCAATTTGGTTACTGACGGCCTGCCTGCCACTGCTATTGGATTTAACAAGCCAGACTCTGATGTAATGAGAGCCAAACCTCGCAAGGTATGGGTTTTATTACAAGGCAACACTGCTGTTCTTATCTTTTTTTTTCCTTATTATTCTTTTCTTAACTATGTGGTTACAGGTTAATGAAGCTGTGGTCAATGGGTGGTTGTTTTTTCGTTATTTGGTTATTGGAGGTAATTTAAAATTTCATGCTTGTCATATTGCTGCTTATCTGTAAATTTTGTTGAACGTTGATATAGATAGGGAAGACCTTTTCAATTCTAGCCAATATCTTATTACGAATAATTCCGAAAACTTCGGGAGAAAAAGAAGCATTTACCTATTACAGAGATGGTGTGATTTGATTTTTTTTTTATTTCCCGCTTCGCTTGTCATATTGCTGCTTATCTGTAAATTTTGTTGAACGTTGATATAGAGAGGGAAGAAGGGGGTGGCAGTGTCACAAAATTTCTTTCGAACCTTTCTAACTTTAACATAAATTTTCTACCTTTTTAATGTACCACATAGTGATTACTAATAATTATTCATAGGACAACTTCCTGATTCGAAGTTATGCATTCTAGATTAAAACATTGTATTTTATGGTCTTGAAAAGTATTTTGTGCGACATTGTGATTGTCAACTACCTAATATGTGTGGCATATATCCCTTTATGCAGCCTATGTTGGTCTTGCGACGGTTGCTGGGTTTGTGTGGTGGTATATGTACTCTGACAATGGTCCAAAACTACCATACAGTGACTTGATGAACTTTGACACTTGCCCAACAAGGAAGACAACTTACCCTTGCAGTATATTTGATGATAAGCATCCTTCAACCATGTCCATGACAGTGCTTGTGGTTGTTGAGATGTTTAATGCCTTGAATAATCTCAGTGAAAACCAGTCCCTTCTGTGAGTATTAAGTTTGATTTCCTGTATGCTAAAGAGTTGTTTCTCAAACTCAGATTTTTTTCATTTTGATTCATTTAGGAGGTAACCCAATTATACATTGCATGGTTCCTATTAGTAGTTAGGCACATACACTTCCCTGCATGTGTGTAATCTCATCTACATAATCTTTTTGTTTGTTAGAAAGTTCTTGGTCATTTAATTTTGCTATATTCCCAGATTAGAAATTGTCTGTTATATTGAAAAAGGAAAGGAGAATTTAATTGGATATTAGTGTTGACATCAGCTTTTGACATTAGTTTACCTATCATTATCAGAGTTATTCCTCCTTGGAGCAATTTATGGCTTGTTGCTTCAATTATCTTAACCATGCTACTTCACGTGCTAATATTATACGTGCATCCGCTATCCATACTTTTCTCAGTAAGTTGATTCTTTTCAAGTTTCCCTTTCACATTCATTTTGGAGCTGTTTACTTTCACCTCTAGTATCCAACTTATTGTTGATGTGCAATATGGTGTCATGCAGGTAACTCCATTATCTTGGGCCGAGTGGACTGTTGTCCTATATCTTTCATTCCCTGTATGTGGTGACTTTCAATGCTCCCAGTTTACCAATTATTAAATTATATGATTTTTATTCTTCAATCAATGATACCATTTACATAATTACTTGTTTATGTTTAGGTTTAAACGATTTCTTTGCTCTTCAGTTGTCCATGTTACATGCAGGCATGAATGCCTATGATCAGGGTTACACACTGTCTATTTTCCAGTCTTATGAAATTCCAGAAAAAACTTAGCTTGTGTTACTCGTTAACTGAATACGTCTTCTTTTCTTTATTTTCCTTTAGATTGTTATTGCATGGATCTAGCCTTCAAAGACAACAAGGCGAGGGGTGAGGGCGTTGAGGAAGTAGAGTTTTTGTTTAATCACTAGGGGTTGCTAGTGCTCAATACAATAGTTTCAACTAGTGACTGAGTAGACAACTCAAAAATCATACACGATAACAGCTGTTTCTGAAAGTGCCTCTCTCATTTTTATATCCTTTGATGAATCTTGCTCGTGAATTCTCCTGATAATGGTCATTGATGTTTTGGATACCTTTATGAACTCCCCTTCCAAGAACTGATGTTATGTATTCCTGTAGGTTATAGTCATTGATGAAGTCCTAAAGTTCTTTTCAAGAAACTCCAATGGTAATGATCTATTCTTCATCTCACCTTTTATTTATTGCCAATTATCTGTCTCCAATATGAAAATCAAATCAAACCAATACTATAAGAAAATTGCTGATATGATTTCCTCAAATGCTATTTGTGCCCTTTATTCAGATTATCAATCACATTTACTGTTTTATCTGACCTGTTAACTAGAAGATAGTTCTTGTTTTAGGCATAACATAGATCCATACTCATGGTAGAAGATGAATGGGATAACTTGGTATAGTAATTAAAGAATTGATTTCCAACAGTTAATTTGGATGTCTGCACCCCTTTTGTAGGCATAAAGTTCAGGTTCAGATTCCGGAGGCGTGATGTACTTCCAAAAAGGGAGCTGCATGATAAATAAAGTGGGAGCATAAATGATCGTACTGGAAGATATTCACACCTTTAAACCTTATGCTGGAATAGATTCAAACTAACTTTCTCTGGTTTCCTTTTGTATTTATTGCCTGCAAGTGGAAGTTATGGAAGGGGATAACGAAAAACAACTTTTGATACGGCAGAATTGAGTTGTCATTCCCTCCTTTGAAGATGTCTCATCATGTTGTAGTAAATAGTGACCACGCCTGGTTCTGTAAGAGCGTTTATCCATCAGCTGTAGCTTGTCTAAAGCTCTCTTCGGGCCTAAGCAGCGGTAGCATTCTAGAATGTTTGTATCATACACCCTTGCAAGTAACTCCTGTTTTGCTAACCTAAGCGTCATGTCATAATCTTTCTATTCTTTTAATAGATTTAATCTTGTGATTCTTTTTTCCGATTTCCTTTTCATGGAAATCATCTGACCTCTGAGAGTCTTAAATCTTTTTTTTGATAAATTCTAGATCTGCACATGCCTAGTAATATTTTTATCTTTTTTCTTTACTTTTTTACCAGTTTTCGTGCGGGAGTTATTCATAAAAAAATTATAAAAAAGAGTAGGTGCTCTTATCTTCTTGCTAGAGTAATGCTGGTGAAGTTTCTCTGCCCATTTCAAAGAGAGTGACTAGTCAACTACGGAATATCAACTTTGGAGACGATTTTCTAGATATGATAAAGATTTTTTTTCTCTTTTCTTTGTCTGCTTCAAGTAGTTGAAACTTAGGCTTCAGTAGTGGTTGATTCCCTGACGTTAGAGCAGCAAGCAATGGCACGATACTCATTACGTCTCTATCCGTCCTAATTGTTTTGCGTCTAATTTTTTGTGGTTATTAATTAAATTTTATTATAAATAATAAAAAATAAAAAATCAATATTTAGTAAGATTAGTCAGTTATAATTACTAATAACTGGCTGTATTGTTCAGTCCTTAATTATATTGTGCTTGCCTTCAGCTAATAATCACTCCAAAAAGATAAATACTGGAAGAGAAGAGAAGCCAGTAAGGCCACGAGAGAACAGACACGGTCACTTTTACTAACAAGAAATTATGCGGGAAAATAAGATGGAATTTGCATTATCGCGAGCTCTGCAATTGACATTTACAAGGCTTCTCATCTGTTTTTTGTCACTACTAATTGACATTTACAAGACTGATCTGGCTTGGGAGGATATGAAAGAAAGCGAAAATTTTTGAAGGATGTAGTTTTGCGCAAATTAACACAAGAAATTTGTTAACGTGATTCAGCACACTTTACCTACGTCTATGGAGCTTTCACTCAGTTTAATACTTTCACTAACGACAATAATTTTATACAAGGTCTTACTGAGCCGACTCACTCAACTCTTGGCACTATCTCTAGTCTTTACTACCCTTGAAAACAATTCACACACAATAGTATGATCGTCTCGTACTAACCTCAACAAAGGATTTTCTTGAATAATGTTTAATAATAACGAAACAAAATAAACAACTCAAGTGATTAAACAAAATTCAACATAAACAAAAACACTTGAGATTAAAAAAAAAACAACTCACCTAATAATTCCAACTTCTTCAATGAAAGATCAGAAAGTTGTCCACCAATAAATCTGCTGTAGTCTTTTGATATTATCACCGTAACATCACACCCACAGCAATAGAAAAATACTCAACAAAAATATACGTATCTTCACCAAAATGTTGCAGAAATCTGAATTACAAAATCCACACCAACTGTTGGAATTTTTCGCACAACACCTCCACTATCGACAGCAACAAAAAACGTACCCAATCAACACTCGATCCACTCAACAAAGATCACACTATCAACCAAGAATAGCAGTTGCAACTTCTGGAATTTCCATAACTCACAATTAGCAGCCACAAAACTAATACCCCATGAACAATAAGACAACCACCAAAGATTCACGCACACATCAGCAAAACCTGGCTACAAAAATCAACACTTTCAACCTTCTCCACAGCCCACTGTTATCGTTGAAGAGAGATAGAGAATACCCAGCAAAAGGCACACAAAAGCCCAAAGACAAAAATCATAGTTGTTGCACACTGACAACACAACCAAAGAAAACAATTCAGCCTAGGTTGCATGATACGCCTGCAACTGCAGCTCCAACGTTTCAGCCTAATAAAAACTCACACATATATCAAGAAAACTAGCTACTAAAATTGCCCTATATTTTCAATCAACAACCGAAAAGAATGCAACTAACCATCAACAATTATTCTGCTCCCTCAAATCACGCTAAAGCAACATAAAAAGCCAGTAGATATGATTTCACTCACTCACCGATTGTCCAACCAAATCACCCAAAATATCTACAGAAAATTACAGCTGCAAAAAGATTTCCCATTGACAACGAAGACTACAAAAAATTCAGCTCTAAGGACTCCACTCAAGTCACGTCATCTTTCAAAAAATCAGCAACATATATAATCATATCTTAACCTAATCAGTTGCTCAAGATTAAGTTAAATTTCCAGAAGATCACCATCATCCCACAATAGGATATACATACTAAATACCATCTTAATTAGGATTTTAAACTTATCAAACTTGTCTTGGAATAGTCCCATTTAAACACAACTAAGTGCAATTATCAAATAATGTCTAAAATTAAATATTAAGATATCATAACCAATATCTTAACAAATCTCTACCTTTTTGGCATTATTTGTTCCTTAAAGGAGATAATTGGCCATAGAACTTCAATTCAAGCATAATCATTCAACTAGATTATCAGTCAACGAACTCTCCCTTAATTAGTCAACAAGTTTCAACTATACACAATCATCCAAAATTAACAAAAACATGTTCTACACAGTTTTCTCCCCCGTGGGACAAAAGATACCAAAAGGCAAGACTAATAGTCACGCATATACCTTGAATGGAACAGTCACCAAAACAATTTGATATCTCCCCCTGGGATAAAACAATGTCAAAACGAAGAATGTCTTCAACGCAATCAATCTCAACGAATAAAGAATCATAAAAATTATCAGTAGGTGCAGTTGAAGAATCATAAGTACACCAAGATGACAATTTACCACCAGTCAAAACATTAGCCAACATATCAGTACTCACATCAAAGCCATCCGCATACGATTAATTAAATTCATAAATCCAAAAAATGCATTCAATGAATTATAATCAAACGTCATTAATCTCCTCCTCACATAAACCATATGAAAGTATATTGCCCAAACTCATACAGCCCATAATGTAGAGAGAACCCAAGATAAAACTTGAAAAACCCCAAGCCATAGAAATCCCGAATCTTCCAACAAGTCTCCAACCAATTATCAATACTTTCTTGACATAACTCTATAAATCTAAATCCAAAAGCAAAAATTCTCAAATCATCAAACATAGCCTCATTCTCACATCAAATATACTATTCAATAAGTAAGAAAAAGCCAGGCAAACACTAATAACTTAAACCTTAAAAAACTCAAAAATTTTAGATGTTAACTCCTTTGAACCTTTCTTTTTTAAGAAACAACATCAAACTATACTTCAAAAATGTATAGCACATAATCCCTGTATCCCTCAAAGAAATTCAAACTTGGGCTTATTCCTCGTCACATCATCTTTGTCATTAGATGTATGGTTGGTTTCTTTTTCAGTAACAACTAACTGTGGATCTGAACAATTTCTGGTATTAACTCCTTTGTGTGTCTACTCTGATGTGTGAGGCTGATTTTTTCTAACTCAAGTATGTTTAGGTAACATGGGTTGCTACCAAAATTTTAATGAAGAATGTCTAAATTTTCGATTTTGACCCCTTTGAAATATCATTTATAGTAACTTGTATCATTTCGGCCTTATGTGCCTGATAACTCCACAAAAATGACATGTAGGTATAAACCTCTTATTCTTCTTTGAGATTTCTTCTTGGACATATTTGGTTGTGCCATTATTCTCATCATTAAACTTAGAACTTTCACCTTTATAGCCAATGCCTTGAATATCTTCTTTAATGTTACCAACTTCTTTAATCTTACCAATTTCTATAAACTTTTTTAACTTTTCGGTACCTCCATTTAACATTCTTATTCCCTTTTCCATATTGACTAGCTTCAACTTTGTTTCATTAAGTTCATCTATTGTAGATAACAATTTCTTCTCAAGGTCTTGAATGGTGTTCTTTATAGTAAAGTTTTCCTCCTTCAACTTCTCATTTTTCTTACATGTTTGGACCCATTTAGCATACATTAACTCATGAGCTTTGCAAATATCCTGCCTCTTGTAATCCGAATCACTATTATTACTATCATAATTTGAAATTGAACTTTAGGTTGATTCATCTACATTTTTTCCAAAATTTTGGACTGATTTATCCATAGTTTCATCATTAGTTTCTTCCTTCTTGGTTACTGTTAAGCAAGCAACTGAGCTTTTGCTATATAAAACAACTAACACAACACTACTCACAACTTCATCTTCACTACTATATTCACTTTCGGATGCATTCTTACTCTAAGTGCTCATATAGGACTTCCCTTTTTCTCTTTGTTAAAATGGTAGCATATTCTGCTTGCATGTAACACTCATATACTCCCTGGAAGGATATATAAATGCCACACAAAACAACACAAACAAATCAAAGCATACAAAAACTTCCAGTAAATAATTCAGAAAAACATACATTAAAGTACATAGTACGTACCACATACTCACTAAAAAATCTGAACCAAACTGAAGTATTGTTGTTACAAACTTACAAACAAATTCACATATACATATTAGATACAAGCCCAAGAGTCAAATCAAATATTTTACATTATTTTCAAACCAACACTCAGACTTCATTAGCCATTGCGGTTGTCTTGTCCCTGTCTTTATAAACTTCGCTCAGAACCTACACGGGACAAATCCACCGTGCTAAGCATATAGCTTAGTGAGTAATAACTAAACTATGCATAATTTGACAATTAATCATACTGAA
>JANZXP010000006.1:5428366-5451005 GCA_027576715.1 Erythroxylum flavicans
ACACTTTTTACTACAAATACATCCATATAAGAGGACACATACATGACATTTAGCATGACACGGTTGATTGTATATATAATTTTTTGACTTGCCACTATTAGCAGTCTTCAGTAAAAATTTGAAATTAAATTGGATTTAGAATTAAAGTGAAATGCTCAAAAAAAATTTTGAAACTTAGTCAATTTAAAAAGGGGTCTAGATAAAAACTTTTAATAGTTCTTTATGTTAAAAATAATAAAATAAAAAATTAATATTATATAATATTTTTCAACTAATTTAGGATATTAAAATATTTTTAACTAAGTAAAAATTATAAAGATATTTTTATATTTTTAGAGGAAGACGTCACCTTAATAGAGCAAGGTCTTAAGGCAATTTATTTCGTTTTGGACACTTGCTGACGGTCAACGTACTTCGGTACAGTGATCGTACCTGCTAACCGTCAACATACATTTGATACGGTAAACATGCCTCATGCTTAATCCAAGTGGTTCTGCAATCTGCATGTAACTAATTATAGCTCTATCCTTAAATCATACATCTCCAAGTTAGGAGTTCCCAATAATAGCTCTAAATCTATATTCAGCCTCCAATGTCTGTGTGGAGGCTCTGAATACTTAGTTAAATAGGCTCCTCAAGTATCCACCTTGAGTACATGGCCAAAGCTTCTGGTCTCGTGTACTCTGGAGCGGTGTGACCTGCTCCCTGCAAATGCCAGAAGGACCAGAAATGATCACAGGGAAAGAGAAAAAAGGAAGAGAATAAATCCCTTCAGTTACCTTTAAAGTCGCAAATGTCAACCTGTTAGAGTAAGTCCTCGTGTATCTGCTCAAGTTCAAATGCATTAAAAAAAGTTGAAACTATTGCTAGTAAAGTTGCAGGAAAACCCTTCAACTTGCCAAAAAAAAGTTTAAAACAGAGGTTTAGATTTGGTACAGACCCTGCAATTTGGTAATTAACCCACCATGGTCGCCAATCGTCAACAATGGAGTAGTTTAAGGACCTTATCCATTCCTGAGTTCCGACATATGGTACAGTCATATCATGGTCGCCACTGTTTCAGATTTAATTCCCAGATGTCAAAGTATAATTCACAAACTCCATGAAGAAAGTAGTGTCTATAAAATGTAATACAGGAAGTGAGAACCTGTAGACTAGTATGCGGTAACCTTTCTTCCCAAGGTATGCATGATACTCTGTGCTGCTCTGGATGTTAGTTTCATAAGATATTCCATAATTGCATCTCAACCATTGCCCTATACTCCCCTGCTTAAAGTTATTAGTTTTTGTGTTACTGTCTTGTCTTTCTCATGATTTTGTTTTAAGACTAAGTCTGAATATAACACATACATACCTCTCTTATATCGAGTGCTTTGCGGACATTTTTGTCATCCATCCAATACTTACAGAGCAGATATGCATAATTCTGAAACAACGTTCGTCAACGTGAAACAAAGAATATGATTATATTATTTATAGGGTAAGTTTGGACTACTTACTCGACAGCCAATTGTAGGAAGTATCTGTTCCAAATGAACGTAATCTCGATGAAGAGACCTTCTCTTGTCAAGCATTTGTTCTGGCCTTGGGGAAGCAAAACCGCAAATGGGCTCCAAAATATGAACAGGGTTTATCGCAAATGTACACTGGAAGGTTGTGAACACAACCATATGTATGTCAACCAACATATGTCTGATAATAATACTTCGGACAGAAACATAGAAAGGGTTTTACCTTACCTGGTAATATTTCATCACATGTTTCGTACACTCGGTGTTGCTTGGATCAGGGTTGAAATAGTTGTTCCCGCAACTATTCTTCAACAACTGGAACAAAGTACAAATTGTCAAGTATTGCACCAATTATGAACAATACTGGTTATAGTAAATTACAATGGCAAGATGAACTGAAACTGCATTGCTCGTTGTGCAATTTAAAACCTTCAATACAAGTTCTAGCTTCTGATGATTAATCATATTCTACTTTCGAAACTCGTGAGTTCAGATTAATAACTGAGCGTTTGTGATCATCACCTGGTATAGTTCATCAGAAATAAGTCCCACTCGATGCGCGTATGGAACCCTGGAGTTGTAATCCACCGTAGAATCTGTCGAAGGGTTTCCAACTAGGACTCCCTGAACCGTCCAATATCAAATTAGTAATTCTAGGTTAAACTACTAGTACTGGGGGTTTTGCATAGAGATTTGAAGATGAAGGACACCATGAATTCCGTCAATTTTCTTGTTCTTTTATATTCTCTTTTAAGGGTGGGGTCAAATGTATCATACGTTACTCTTGACTAGTGAGTACTCACCTTGAGGTTTATCGGTGGTGTGCTCCCGGCCTCGTTTGCTGCATTACCAGAAAATATGTAACCTTAACAATCAACAAACAAAGAACAAAGGGCACTGTACTTCAGCTTCATCAATTTTATCTTTATGCATACCATCAGAGATATGTTTAGCTATAGCTGGGACTGTGAGGCCAGAGTAAGAATCTCCACCCACATAGAGCGGATTTGAGATAAATTCTGGATGATCTTTTAGCCACTGCAAGAATAACACCAATCCAATTAGGATGTATGTCAGTATGAAACAAGAACAATAAAAAACTGTTGCCTCACCGCCCCTGAGAACTAGTTTGCGATTGTACAACAGTATGTATATATTTACATATAAATATATATATTACCCTCCTCAGAAATTCATCGGCGTGAGAGACTGACAAATAATCGCTCGAATGAAAAGCACGGGGTGTTCTTCCATAGGAATATCCAGTCCCAACAGGGAGATCCATAAATATTATGCTGGATACCTGAAACCTCAACAGTCAGTATATTTACATATCAAGAGAAATAACTCCCTCTATATGGTTACCAATTGATCCGATCACCTTTGTCCATGAGTATGGATTGTAGACCAGTGTGGGTAAGCTCCCGTTGTACTCCACAACCTTGAAATTTAGTGGACCTACATCGACATATTGACCATCGATCAACTCGAGCAGCTGTTTTTAGCTTGTAATTTGTTTACTACATGCAAGAAAATACCCCCCAGAAAAGCTAAAGTCCCTTTGGATCAGTTTTGGAACTTGTTTAATATGATATTGACATCACCTGAACTAATATGAAGAATTCAGAACTTTGAGAATCTTCTTCTCAAGTCCAAAGAAATCCAAATTGATATAAGGTATTATACAAAAAGACGACCTTTAAAAAACGAGTAGAATTCGCTCAGTTAGTAAACTATACGGAAACTTGACTCAAACAAAGCAACTTGGTTCTTATAATCCTTACCAATTTCAAAAACAAGACCTGAGAAGCCAGAACATCCAGGGCCGCCAGTCAACCAGAATACGAGAGGGTCTTCTGTAGGATTCCTTTCTGACTTGACAAAGTAGTAGAAGAGCTGCACGTCCTCTGATTCTCCGACACCAATATAACTGAAAATTGTCCATTTTACAAACTGTAAGTAACCAACTTCCTGCTATTAACTCTGATCAGTATACCATCTTCCTGAAACTAAGATAACAAAACTAACCCAGTTTCAAAATGAAAAGGAAGTGGCCCTTGAAAACCAGGAAGCAGATTAACCAATGAAGACGCTGCTAGTTGCAGCCAACAGTGTAACAAGATAAACAAAGCATAAAATCTCGGGTTGTTCATAATTCTAGAGGTTGCCATGACCAGGTGTTTGCTGGTCTTTTTTCAACGATAGAATGCAACTTCACGCATATATAGTCTTCTGGCGATAATTATGGAGAAGCCGTAAGGGATTTCAACTTTGACGAAAACGAACTAGAGTGTGAGGATTGTAATAAAAGAAGTACAGTCGTGATAAGGCGACAGGAACAAGAGTAAGAGTGCTGCAGTTTAGAACCAAACACGAGTCATGTCTTTCGCTAGAAAACAATGGTATCGAGCTAGATTTTATGACTAAGAAGACAAAAGTTGGAAATTTTGGCCAATTGCAAATTGTTGCAGGCTGTTGTTTCTTAATAATTTCAAGTTGGTGGTCCAAGTCACTTGGTCCATTGCGTTATTTTTCTATGCATGTAAGTCCAGGACTAGGGTTGGATAATATTGGAAATGGACCCCTTCGTTCGCACACGTGACATGAAATGAAAAGAAAAATCATTTATATGTAATAGTTTCCAGTGAAGCTGAATGAGTCCAGGAACAGAAACAAAACATTTGGGAGGGTCTAGGACTAGGAGTTGCGTCTTTGGACTTTGCTACACATTTTTGTTAATCAATTTCAATGGTTAGATAAAAGATTCTTTAAAATTAGGTGAGGAGCTCCCCTTGATTTTGTCTTTTGCTAATTTGTTAGTAAGCGACAAAAACTAAAATAAATGCTAGAGTTAGAGTGTAATGAAGATAATAAAAAACATGTTATTAACAGCTCAGCCATCGTAATTGGGAAGCAATTGTCAACTTCCATGACGAGATGAGTTAATAACGATTAACCCGTTGATAATCTGAACTCCTTTTTCTGGGATTATGTCAGACCTTTACCATTTTCTGAGATTATGTCAGACTTTTTTATGTAATCTAACCCCTTACTTAAGAACAGATCTTTTCTTACGATTAACCAAATTTTATCTTATTTATTAAATTTTGTTTATATATTTATATAAATATATGACCAAAATTAAAGAGGTATTTCATAATTAAATACCTCTTTAATAAATTAAAGAGTTTTTTTAATAATTAGCTAAAAATTAATAGTTAAAAACCTAGTTATACCATCTTTTTATAATTTTTAAATTATGTTATAATGATATTATAGATAATTTAAACTAAAAATCATTCATGCATTTTTCCAGTGATAATCTTTTTTACAATAAAATACAGTTTTTAGTGACAAAACTTGAGAGCTTTTTAAGAATGAAATTAATTATTTGGTTACAAAATAAAAATATATTATAGTGACAATTTTTAAAAATATTCTACATTTTTTATTAAAGTTGAAAACTTAAATTTTTATAAAATTAAATATTTAATTATGACTTTATAATTTTTTATGTCGTACTCTTATAAGTTATTTTATATTTAAACAGTTAATACTAAATAATTAATTTTATTAAATATGTTTAATAAATAATTAATATTATCTATTGATCAAATCATCTAATATATTCAATTAATAATAAAATCAGCTAACATCCAATCCAACGGAAGATGCTCCTGCCGCTGAATAAGAATACCTTGAAAAGAAAAAAAAAAAACCTTGAAAGGTGGTAGTCATTTCAGTTCCCCATCCAGTGTCAGAAACATCCTCGTAAATACCAGAAAAACTAAAACTAGGGACAAGTACAGGAAAAAGTAAAATTTAAGGTAATGAACACCTTACTTGAAAAGGTAACAAAACAAAGTACATGTTCTTTGTGAAATGCCAATGAGTAAAAAATTAGCTTACGATACACAGCTAATAATCCTTCCTTTTATGGCCAAAACCACTATTACATGGATGTAAAAGCTCGACTATCTCTTTTTCATGCTTTCTTGTACCAAAGAAGAAAACTATACTTAAAGTACCGCCATATCTAGGTAATTCTTCAACAGGTGTCCACAATCATTCTGTTTTCAGGACCTGAACTATCAGCAACTTTCTCCATGTCCATAACGATGGTTTCTTCACTTCTTTTCATCCTCTACTCTCTCAACTTTCAATTTCTACCAGAAATGTCAACAACGGCCCCACAAGTATTAACAATAGATTTTGAAGTGTAAGAATCGAAGTAAATTTTCAGTGACAGTACAATCACATACCTTTGTAACCAGAGGTGGGTCGGTCGACATTCGAGAAAACATTTTTGAGTAAAGCTTTGCATCCCTCTTGTTGCTTTCAACCTGAAGTGGTTTCAGACTCTTTTGAAGTGACTTGATCTCCCTGAAAAGGGGACAATAAAAGTGAATGATACAAGATGGTGCTTTTTTTTTAAAAAAATTTAGCAGTAATAATGTCTTCCAATACCTATTATGAGGGTCCACCTCAAGAGCTTTCTTGATGTCCAATTCAGCAAGGAAGAGATCAGCAGTTTGTATGTATGCTTGTGCCCTCCTGTACAGAGCTTTTACATTGGTGAACTCAATATTTAGAACCTGAGGAGCATCAATAATCGTCATAATACTGTTAGTAAACTTGGGAGATCCCATGCACAAAGATATCTCAGCATTCACCAGCGTCAACTGCAAAATACTTCCGTAAGTCACACCCAAATGTGTGACAAATAAACTATTTGGTGATTTGCTTTTAAAAATTCTAGAATGATGTTGAAAATGCTTTTAAATTTAGCACTTACCTTTGAACATAGTTCGATTGCTTTGGGAAAATCAACAAGTTTAAGACAACAAGCAGCACCATTCAGCCAGCAAGATACTCTTAATGCCTTAACTAGCTTTTCCTCATCATCCCCAAAGGATGATTCTTCTCCAACATAGTCAGCCGCCTGATGGAATGAGAAAACGTTACTCAAAAAGTACTCAAAATTTCTTAACATTTATGCATAGGGAACATCATTTGGGAAATTTTCCAAATTTCTAAAAACCAAGTTACCTTATCATACTTCTTCCATGCTCGTTCATATTTTTCACCTTTAAATAATAGATTTCCTTCTTCCTTTTTCCTTCCAGCGGCCTCAATTTTCTCCTGATTATTCATCTCCCATGGTGCTTTCTCCTGTTAATCAACCATCAGAAAATATATAGATAGGATGACCCATGTTACATAATAAAACACCTCAATAGTTGCTTAGGTTGAAGAGGTATGGAAGGATGCAGAGTTAGTGAGTACTGTGTATTACATGATCACTGCAAAGACAGCCGAGCATACTCTTTTTACTATACTGCATAATCACACAAGCAGTACCTTAACAAAATCTAACATTTCAGCTTCATAAACCAACAATGAATTTGGAGGCACAGTAGCAAGATCTTTCTTCACTTCAACACCTCCAAAACCATACTCTGGACTTATAGTTATGATTGCCTGCTCGCCTTTCTTCATTGTTGCTGCTGCTCTATCTAAACCAGAGATAACTTGTTCTACATATATAAAAGCAAAGGTATTTCATTCCCAGATCTTCTTAATGACCAAAGTAAAAAAAGCATATGAGATAAACTAACCTTCATCTGTCAGAAATTGCAAAGGCTGCTCTCCATCAACTCCTTTCTTTTCAAATATAGTTCCTTCTTGTAACTTAGCCGTATAGCTAACTGCACCATGAAATGAGTATCTAAACGATAAACATTGTTGGTCAAAGTACAATCATCTATTACCAATTTAGGAAGCTGCACTTTTCATGAGAAAACTTCCAACGAAATTAGTTGGCAGATTATCTCACTACATATGAAATGTATAGTTTCTCTTCTACTAATAATATGAAACTTAAAGCCTTCACTTACTGTTGATTCCATCATAGAGGATCCACGTAGGCAGTATGAAATGCCACAAAGGTAGTTGCTCAAATAACAGCATGTATTAATCAATGCACTTACCATTCACAGATGCACCTTCATTTGCAACCAAGGTTCCCTCTCCCTCTTTCAGGATCTTTTTAAATACCTTGCCATCGCCAGTGACATCAACAACAGGCTTAAAGGAGACCAACTTCAAATCAAGGTTCACTACAGAATTTGGTGGAATCGGATGAATGATCCCATCACCAACATCTTTCCCTTCTTTCCCAAAAGCATCTGCATTTTTTTCCCACTTAAAGGTATAAGCATGAAGGCCCTTGGATAGCAACCAACTTAATGATTTACATGAGTTGAAATTCGAACTAGATACAAATTGCCATACCATAACGACAACAGAACTTGGACAGCTATAATTGCCTCTTGTGCCCAAATCCCACATAAGGACAATCATAACCACAGTTATATGCGAGAAATGAATATGTAAATAAGGACATAACTACCTATACAATAGGCTAGCAGCTTTGGGAACACATAAAATGAAGTCTCAACAGACAGAAATGTCAGCAGGAATGGGATAAATCAACTTCCAATATTGGCTTTGCATTACAATTTACACACAATGTAAGAGAATGTTGCAGCAACGTCAATGAATCATGACAACTCCAAAGGGTGGCTTGTTAAGCCATTACTTGCAGAAATGAAATTGAATATTAGTTTTGAACACCGTAAAGATGGTTACCTTTTCAACTCCACATTGATTAAGAAAAAATACTTTCTTGAAGCTCACCCACAAGCAAAAATCTCCTAACTTCTATATCATAATAGGAAAGATAACAAAACTAGAGATGTCAGCTATAACTTAAAAGACAAATATCATGAGTTTTGCCTCCCCTTTAAGATCACACAATTGTTTATTACTGTTCAATACTGGAATTAATCCGATCAAAAGTGACTAAAACTAATCATTTGAAATTAATACATGTACATCAAAGAAGAAAACAAAAGACAATGAGATATAGGATATTTATTTACAACAGTGGTACCACGTACATTGACTCTGAACAATTACTTTAACCTTCTCTCCTCCTTTCATGGTTATGATAGCTTTCGGCAATGCAGGAAACAGATGGTCTGTATTAAATATAATGATTAGTAAACAGTCTGCAGAGATCAGCATCATCCAGAAATGACTGATATTGTGAAATATTTACCATAAAATTCTATTCATAAGCATTACCATCTTTAACATGAAATTCAATCCCTTCCTCCAGTGTACTGGCAACAATTGTACCATCAGCAAGGGTCACCTGATACTTCACTGCATCAAAACCAAACCACATCAGTCTGCTGGGACACGTTAAGACCAACAAGGAAACAAAAGCATATACATAACGAAAGATCAATGTACCAAGAACTTCATCTAAGTCACCGGGATGCTCCATCCTCTGTCCTTTCTCTATAATTTTCTTAATAACACCACCATCTTTAGTCACATCCACCACTGTTATCCAAGAAACCAATTCAACCTCGAATTGAACAACCGAATTTGGCGGCACGCCCTCCCGACCAGCAACTCCATAGCCCATCTCAGGAGGTAATGTAAGCAACGAGCGTTCACCCTTTTTCATGGTAATAACTCCATGATCCAACCCAGTCACCACTTCACCTGTTAAAAAACACAGAAAAATCAAGCAAAAACAAAGAACCAACTAAAACTACCGAATTCAACCAACCCGAAGAAGATACAAAAATGTATCACCTTTACCCAGTTTGAGAGTGACCGGTACATTTCTATCTCTTGTTGAGTCGAACTTCGTCCCATCAAGCAAAGTTCCCACATAATGAACTGCATTTTAAATTCATTCCATTAAAACTAGAAATGTAATACATTATAGAAACAGATTAAAAGCATATCACAGACATTTGCGAGTATAAATAAAGGATCTTATTCATGCATCTATGTGGGTACCCGTAACTTCATCGTTGAACTCAGGGGTCTCCCAGCCAACCCCTTTTTTGAGTAGCAGCTTCTTGATTCCAGAGTTATTAAGCTCTCTCTCTTCACCTACTTTGAGAGGCGGCGCCGATTCGATCACTTCCCCCGGTTCCTCGTCGAGCTCATCTTCGTACTCAATTTCCGACAACCGTGTACTCATTTACCAGCTGCTCTCTCTCTCTTCCCTCGATGAACGTAGCAGTTTCTGGACAATTCGATTTTTGTCTCGTCAATGGAAAGTGCGTGGCGGGAGGGACAACATTCTTTTGAGCTTAAACAGTTTCTTCTTATCCCGGAGAACTCTTTGATGCACGTCTCTATTTAACTCACCTAAACTCACTTGATTTGATAAGATGATCTTTCATCTACTTCACCATTATTTTGGTAAAATAATCTTTGAATGGTATGACTTCTAAACTAATCTTTATTTGCATATCAGATGTCGCCCTCTAGTTTAAAAAATTTCACTCTAAATATTCAATATTAATTATGTTTAATTTAAAGTCCTTCAATTTTAACGTATCCTTCTAAAATTTTAGCTTGACGTTAACATCTTTGTTATCTCATTTACTAAAATAATATCATCAATAAATAACATACACCAAGATATATATTCTTAGATATTCTTGATCAGCTTATCCATCATTACTATAGACACAAAGGAGCTCAACAAGGATCCTCGGTGTAACCCGATATTAATAGAGAAATGCTCTATATGTCCTCTTGTTATCTTTACTTTAGTCTTAACATCTTCATACATATCCCTAATAACCAATATATATCATATGAACTCTTTTAACTTCTAAACTTCTAAGCATGACTTCTCTAGTTACCTTATCATAAGTCTTCTCTAAGTTAATGAAAACCATGTATAATTCTCGTTATCTTTACTTATGATATTCCATTAATTGTTTAAGGAGGTGTATAGCTTCTATTGTGGACTTTCCTGGCTTAAAACCAAATTAGTTCTTCAAATTGGTGCACCTTTTCTTACTCTTTTCTCAATCACCCTCTCTTATAACTTCATATTATGACTGAGTAGTTTGATGCGTTCATAGTTTTTACAACTTTGGATGTTCTATTTGTTATTGAAGAGAGGGATTAGCTTGCTAAGTCTCCACTCATCTAACATTTTGGCAGATTTGAGGATCACACTAAAAAGTTTAGCTAACTAATTAAGACTCTCTTCTCTTAGAATCTTCCACACCTCTACAGATTGTTCATCAGGTCCTACTGCCCTTCCACTCTTTATCTTCCTCAAAGCTCCTTTAATTTCTTCTCTTGTTATCTGTCCACAAAAAGTGAAGCTACGAAATTTCTCAGACTTGTTAAGATCACCCAAGGAGATACTGTCATCTCTACCTTCATTAAAAATGCTTGTAGTGACACATTTCATTGGACATATAGTGTTATTATATTTTTATTATAGGCATGTTTGACAAGTCATTTTTATTCATATCCTTGACAACTTATTGTCTTTAGTGAAATTTGCTCAATTCTCCTTTCTTTTATTCTTTTTTGGCCTTCCTGGTATTTTCCTAAACAAAGATAATAATGGTGGTCCATGTTCAGTTTTAGGCCAAAATTTCACAACATGCTTAATTCTTTTTATGTATTTCTTCAAATCTACTAGAACTATTACTTTTAAATTCATAATCAATACTTAACTCCTTATTAGCTCTCAATTTGTTTTTAATTCTTGAATCAACGTAGTCTATCCATTTATATGCCATGTTTCTATTTTTAACTAATCTCTTTATGAAAACACCCTAATTTTCTCAAGCAATGTGATAATGTTATTTGTCCAAACTTCAACAATAATTTTATTAACTGCTTCACAAAGATTATTATCCCCAATATTAAACTTGAGTGAATAATTGAAATATGCTTTTAATAATTTAAGTCAAGTTTTTAGATGACTTCTAACATTGTAGCATAGTCTCTCCAATTTGAGTCGTTAATCATCCCTCTTTCTCCACTTAACAAACATTTGTCTTCCATAAGACCTCACAAGACCTTACTTCAAATCTTATGAATTGCGTATAAAGTGCCTTCACAATACTCTATGTAACATTCAATTGACAAAATTTAATAAAAAGCTAACATGAGAAAATTCGTGTTATAAAAGATAATAAAGTTCATGCTAAATCTTTTATTGATAAAAAATCAATATCCATCCACTTATATCTTTTAGATCCAAGTCTTTCTTCAACAGTTATACAAACCAAATCTATGTGCCTACTGTTTTAATATGAACTATATCTCATATCATATGAAACATTTGATTATTTTCATCTCTTTCTACTATTGCCAATAACTCACCTTCTATAATACCATCTAGTCCAATCAACCTTCTACAAGTAGCTAAGAACCATTTCTTGCAACATTTAAAATGCATAAATTATATCAAATCATAGCTTTAAATCATCTCTAAGTGATGGCCTTTTAGCAACGAATTCATCTTTATTACTAGGATTTAACCTTAAAAATTCTTTCATGTAATCTCACCACTTGTCATATTATACTTTTTCACCTCATTACATTTCCTCTATCGCAAACTTTCTACCCCTATAACAAATACTACACCCAACATTGAGTCTCAAATCTTTCTAAACAAACATTTGCTAGCTTCCATATAGTGAGTCATGGGAGGTCATTGAAGTAATTATTAGGAAGTCACTTTGTACCCACACTTTTGTTAATAAAAAATAGGATTACATGTTTGCTTTTACTAAAGAACTTTTATCTTCATGTATATATGTGAATAGTTAATCCACAATACCAATGGTGCCTAAATTAAAAATGACCAAAAATATTAAAAATATTTAATTATAAACTATTTAAATCTCTCACCAAGTTAGCTTAAATGTATGATTTAGTACTTACTTACACATTTGGCTCTCATGAATTGGTTAGAATCATTCAACAATATGCCAAGTTGAATCTCAATCTTTACCTTATGAAGGTTGAATCTATAAAATTTTGATTTATGTCTTAACCCTTCTTAAACATTTAAACCATCTTGTTCTTCAAACCGTAATTGTCATTTGACTCAAACTAATATGTCATATTGTCATCTTGTACATCAATGTCATTGTTATCAACTTCATCATTTGTTGCATTTATCTTTCTTTTCTTGTTACATATTATAGACATTGGTCTTGATTATTTTTCTTCAATTGTCCCCTAAAATAAAATAGCTAAATCTCTAGACACTTTTAACTCTTCATCAATAAAAATTCATTGTCACATACACCTATAAATTATTGCTCAACTTCATATTCATTCAAAGATTATACAGCAATGAATTAAGTGATATTGACAGGGAAGTAATTTGCAATCCTAGTAATAACTTCAACACCAACAAAACATTCAACACCAACTTCAACATCCATATTTTGTATTAAATGTAGCAAATTGGATCTATAATTAATATAGATCTCTATCATGTTATGTTTTACAATAAACTTATATATCTCTATCACACAAGCATCGCTCTTTTTTTTTTTTCATTCTGATCGAGTTGTTGAAATACTCAAACTTAATTCTAATTCTCTAAATTCTTATGGTAGTCGTGGAACTAGTTATAGTTTCTTAATTTCAATTGATTAAAAAATGAGGGGGTTTATGGTTAATTAACTAATAAATAAAATTTAACAAGGAATCAAAATAAATCAACTAAATATTAAAAGGAGAAATTTAATGATATTTAACTTCGATTCAAAGTAAAGATCTCATTCAATTATAACATTGATCATTGGTCTAAAAAAATAATTTTTACAATTCAAGCAGTTAGGTCGAAACCTATTAGGAGAGTCATAATAAATCTTAAAATTTTCTAAATTAATTGGTTCAAACTAAAACTTACCACTAATTGATTAGATATGATAGCATTCCATATCAAATTAAATGATACCAATAAGCTTAGTGAAAATACTAAACCCTAAATTAAATAATTACAACTATTCAATTTAGTTTTCTTGTTTCTCATAAGTTGAATATGCAATTTCATAAATAACTTATTTGCTACTTGTACCAATCTTTTATGACAATTGCGAAATCCCTAAATTCTGAATTCATGGATAACTATAGAATAGTAAACATCAAATTAATTTTTCAACTTCATACTAATTTGTCAAATCAATCAATACTGAATATTCATAAAATAAAAAAACAATAAATATTTGAAAAATTAATTTGAATTGAAACAAAAATCTAAGTTTAGAACAAAACCTCCTAAAATTACAACTAGAGTTTTGAATCCTTTTGAATCAAAATATTTCAATTTAGCCACATATGAATTTAGTTTCAACACTAAAAATAGAAGAAAGGATGAAAGATTAAAAGAAAACTACTAAGAAACGAAAGAGAATGAGGTATAGAAGTTGTTGGATGTGTCTTTCCCTTCTTTTCCTACTCAAAACCTAGCCTACTTCTATCTTGCAAAAATTTCTGTCTAAATTAAATCCAAATTCCTACATAATAGAGATGGAAATAAGTTTCTTAATTGAACTATTGGGGTGAATATGGCATTACGGGTAATCTCACCTTATTTACTGCAATAATATTTCTACTTTTTTCCAAATTCATAATTTTGACCGATAATACTCCAATTTGATGCAATCTCTACTTGTTACCTCTTAAAACAAAATAAATATTAATTATCCTATTTAAGCACCAAAATATAGCCAAAATAAAATAGATAAATTTAATTAACATAACCAAATATCATTTTATCTCCTTAATCAACCTATTATTTAAACCACTTAACACCCTATATATAAGCTTATTTGCTTTATGAGCATCCTCTCAAGGTCCTAATAATAAAACCTATAAATTTCAATGTCAAAATTTATAATATCTTTTCCCACATATTCCATATCTTCCCCGTAAACAAACTTTTCACTATAAAATAAAGTTAATTTCCCATCCTAACCACCCATCACCATTTGCCTATATGCAAATTTCAATGTTATATTAAGCATACATAGTTTATATAAACCAAATACTACTCTTATAAAACAATCACCATTTTTTATTACTAACCTTATGAAATGTTACTAAAGTCTAATCTTATCTAACTTCTATACCTAATATCTTTTCAAATTTATGTTCACGTACTATCAACAATGAACAATCATACATACTTACTTAGTCGATAATATATACTTGAAGAATCAAAACAAGGAAGAATCAAGTAAGCAATAGACTGAAAATTTAAGTACACTGATGTGCACTGTAAGAGATTGAAAAAAAAAAGTCGAAATGAAAAGGTTATTAAAAATAAGCAGTTAGGTTTCTAACTTGTTTTTACCACTTATTATTCCAACTTACTTTAAAAATAAATTGAACATGTACGGTGTGAGACACTAGAATAAAGAAAATTGGCACTCAATGTCTACAATATTGTATTGTGGATGTCCAAATATTACGTTGAAAGGTTGCTCCATTACCCATTAGGCATATTAAAAATTCACAGAGTCAACTTTTTGACTTGAGTTATACGAATTTTAAAAATTAAATTGAAAATTTTAAAATATTTTCAATTCTAAAAAATTTGACACTGTAATTTTTTTTAATTTAAGATATATTAATAGTAAATTAATTTATAAAAACATATTTATTATGGATAAAATATTTAAATTTAAAATTTAAAGTTTCAATATGCTTCTTAGTTAATAAAAAAATATACGTTAATGTTTTAATCATAATAATATACTTGTGATTGAAAAGTGATATATAAGTGACCGAAATTTATATCAGCCATGTTAAATAATTATCGTCTTTAGAAAATTTTTTACATCTTTCAATAAAACAAATTAAATAATTATATTATTTGAAAGACTTTTTTGAAAAATGAAGTATAGAACACCTGATACATAAACAAGAAATTAATAATTAACTTCATAAATTAATTTAGCTTTAAATTTATTACTTTATAAATTATTTAACTTTAAATTTTGTTACCCTTAAATCTTTTTCAATTAAGTAAGTTGCATGGAAACATTAGAAGAAAGAAAGTATGGAATTAAAATAAATGCTACATTTTAAGTGCTGTCTTATTACTAATTATTAATTAAGGGGAACAAACTATTCTCGTGGCTTCATTAATTATGCAACTTGCTCACAAGATTTCTTGCTTCTTTGCGAGTCAGAAAGTGGCCTTGTGGCTTCCCATGTTTTTTACTTCAACTAGTTTCTTTAGGTTAGGAAAGTAGACAGGGGACTAAAGAAAAGTACATACCAAACTTCTACTCAAGTAAAAGATTTCATATAATTGTAACATTGATCATTGATTTAAAAAGAATAATATTTACAATTCAAGCAATTAGTCTGAAATATATTAGTATAGTCATAATAATTCTCAAAATTTTCTAAATTAATTGGTTCAAACCCAATATCTAAACCAAAGCTTACTATCAATTAACTAGGTATGATAGCATTCCGTATTAATTAAATGATAGCAATAAGCTTATTGAAAAAGACTAAACTCAAAATCAAATAATCGAGATAGCTGCAACTTAATTTCCTTGTTTATCATAAGTTAAATATGAAAATTAATAAATAACCTATTTGCTACTTATACCAATCATTCATGAAAATTACAAATAATTGAATTCATAGATAACTATAGAATAATTAACATTAAATTAATTTGTCAGATTAATCAATATTAATCATTCATCAAACACTACAAGAAAAATATTTTTTAGCGACGGAAGTTACCGATGAAAAATAAAGACACTCCTTCGAGAAACAAATTTACGGACGGAAATTACTGACAGAAAAAGTCGTTTAAGAAACAGTCATAGGTAAATTTTAGCGACGGAATTTTGTTATTCCATCCGTGAAAATATAGCAACGGGAAATGTTTTCTATTACAGACCAAAAACAATTTTTGTCAGTATATTTTACCGATAGAATAACAATTATTCATTGCTAAAATACCTACAGAATAACAAATTTAAGACGGAATATATCACTTCATCAGTAATTAGCGACAGATTATTCTAAACCGTCGGAAAATTTCACTAGCCATTTCTCTCTTCTTACCCAAGTTTTCTGTTAATAATTTTATTATTTTTATACATTTAATTTCTGTAAATAATATAAAATTGATTGATAAATATAAAGTCAATATTATCCTCATTAATGGTAATATAATAAAAATATTATAATTTACACGAATAAGTATCTTGAAAATAACTGTATATTAAGAATTTATAAAAAAACTTAAAAGTAGCAAAACATTAAATATATTCACTTATCCATTTAAGCTATATCGGTGGTAAAGGCGGATGATCTGACTACTGTGATGAGATCTTGTCCCTCCCCTTCAACTGATTCATCTCATTATGAAGTTGGGTTATGTACTCTACTAACTGTTGCAACTAGTTGCTAGCCTCTCTACTATACTCTTAAGCTGAATAACTCTTTCATTTGATGCGGACTGCCTACTAGATGCAATTATAGTGGATGTAGAGGATTGCGAATAACATGTATTTGCAAATGAACCTAAGATGAAAAATCCTTCCACAGAGGTCCCTACCACGCACTACATCAAGATATGCCTAACTCTCATCAATAGTTTCAAAGTTCTGAGACTATCGTTCAATACTTTCTTGTATTTAGTCCTATCATTATAATTGTTTATGTTAATAAGTGATAATTTTTAAGAATTAATATTAAAGGATACATTCAAGTTTCATGTTATCTGCAACAAGTGTTGACGAAGGTCACATTATCATACTTCTTGGTGTGAGTATACAAAAAGAGCTGGCGTGGTGTAGGCTCTGTGCTTATAAACTTTTTCTGCATCAGAATAAATTATTATAAGTTTACTATAATTTACAAAAATTTCGGCAAAATTGCCTCTATTTTTTTATATTTACCCCCTGTTAGACAAAAAAATGAAACTCAACAATACATCCATTAATGGCACCATACATTTATAACATTATTATTCTCCATAATACAAATATTTTCATTTTAAATTTCATACATCAACAACAAAACCATTAATGACAGCATACATCAAATTACATTAAAATGAAAGTTCATACATCAAAGTACAAAAATCATAATATAAGTGTAAAGTTTTGATACTTACAAGTTTTTTTGCATAATCTTGGTGGGTCATAAATCCTTTAGTGTGTACGGATAGACTCTCTCTGTCCAATCCTCTACGTCTTTTTGCAAAATTATGCTCTGAAATGGACATTGCCTCGAGTGATGCCCAACATTATTGTCAACGACTCCATATTTCTTCAGATACATATGGTGATCGTATGGCATTCTTGTGTGTCAAAGCAAGAAAGTCTCTATAACGTGTACGAGCTCCCCTCTCCCATACTTTATAAATTACAGCATCAAATTTTGAATCCCAAAAAATTCTTGCTAAAAAAAGAAAAGCATACTATAAGTACTTATAAATGACAATATTTATCTAATTAATATATAAAATTAGAAAAATAAAAAAGGTTAAAAGTATATTTTGTGTACCTCAAACTCTGATAATAAAAATCCTTTGTCCTTGAGAGACATTCTTCCATATATAACCCTTAAGATCTATTCTCTCCTTGAACTTGGATGAGATATTTCTTGAGCACGTTTCAAACAGAACTAACCTAATATATAAGTTATTTTAGATAATTTTCGAATTAAAACTTATAACTTCAGTATAAACCTGTGGTGTTATCATATATTACAAAATTTTTAGAAATTTACTTACAAATTGTTAACAATTGTAATGTAAATTTTGTTGGATCAGAAAATAAAACATGCAAGATTTGGCTAAAACGGTAGATTTCAAAACTTTTTTAGAAATCAAAACACAGCGGAAGCAAGATAACCAAATCAATATGCCAAGCCATACATGATACGGTATATGAAAAATAATTATCATAAGAACAAGATGGAGATTATATTACCGACTCTTTTGCTACAGCTTTAACTCCTCACTATGCTATCCTCTCCTTCTTTTATCCTCTCCTAGCTTTAACCTTGCTTTTGAATCCTTTCTTTTGTCAATGTATTCTCTCCTTGTTATTGTATCCTCAACTAATCCGATCTACCACTTGTTCTTCTTGGACAACTTGGTTAACAAGATCCTTTGATGGGAAAGGAGAAGACATATTTGGAGGAGATTTTTCTTAGAAGAAAGAAGCCAAAGATGAGACACCTCTCATGCAAATTTTGGCCAATATATGCAAGCAAGGAGAGAGAGTCCAAAAAATGCAAGAATACCTCTCTTACACCTTGTTAATTTCGGTTATACATGGAAAGAAAGAAGAAGTGGAAAGCATCCAATGCATCGCTTCATTCTTTAATCAAAACATAAAGAAGCTATTAAATAAGACTCTTCTCATTTGTTTGAAGATGGCTATATGAAAAAACCAATAACCTAAAATGACATGTCAATTTCAATTTTAGTGAAAGATGATCCATCAAATGCACATCTTTCATCTTTAATCAAATGAATGCTAAAAGGTTACACGCCATCATTAAAAAGCAACCATTAAACCATTTAATGGTAAGATCATTACTCCATTTAATGATGATAAAGCATGATAAATACCATTTTTATTTACCAATTAAATGCTAAATGTGCAGCTACAAATTCAGTCCTAATAAAACCGAAATTACACCTTCCATTTCTTTAATAATTTTGTTTTAATTTAATTAATCTAATTAATCAAATTAAACAAAAGTCTAGCCCATTTCTAAATGTTCATTTAGTCTTCTAACTAACCATTAATAAGTGCAATCCCAACATTCAATCACGGGCTTTAAAACCTCCATTTATATTTCTTACTTTGCTTGATAACCTTCCTTGAAGCCAAGTGAGGAATCTTATTGGATATAGATAATTCAACCTACAATAAGCCCAAAATTAATTTAATCTCATTAGAATTAATTCTAGCTTATTAACTAAATGTCCTTCCACTAAAGACAATTAGTTGAACTCTTGAAATACTAAATATTATGAGAACACATATTTTAAATAAGATGTCCAATTGTAAACCCTATTATAAACCTTATTACAGCCATCCGCACAAAAAAGGGTAAAATTACCGTTTCGCCCTTATATTGGTTTTTCCTTCTAGGTCTCCTATTTTACTCTACATGGTGATTAACACACAAGATCTCATTTTGGTGTTAAGACTTGATGGGTAGCTTATCCATCTAACTCCTAGCGCCAGTTTAATCACCAATTTCCATAAAACATCTAGAAGTGATAATATCACTATAAACTTTTTATTTGAGTGAATGTTCCCTGATACATATTTCAATGAATAATTCTAAGATGTAGACACTGGATTAATACTCTATAAAAATCAATTCCGATCATATCAAGAATTATAATGAAACATGTATGAGTTCACCACTCATCAAATTTGTGGTCTATAATAAGTAAATGCTAAAAATGTATGTTTTAAGATTAAAGTAACGACCTACTTTATTCATTAAAACGTACTTGATTCCATATTCATTTAATAGTTCCATTATCGATAGTCAACTACTATCATGATGAAACTGATCAACTCCTTTACTTATATGGGGATGAATCGCAACACTATAGTCTAAATCATAATCAAGTGACCAACTTGATTATTCAATTGTGAATCAATTAATTTAGATTCTAATAATATACATGTTTCCTATACATCTCTATATATATGTATATTACTTACAAAAGAATCTTGGTACCTTACAACTAGTTTTGTTATGCTCATACTTATAAAACCAAACTCTTTTGTTTTATTAATAATAAATATTTTCATTACAAAAAGCAACTGGAAGAAAATTAAGTTTAAAGTAAATACACTTGCTTTCTAGGGCACTATATTTACATAACTCCAACAAATAACTTGACATATTTCCTGGATTAAGAGGTTTCCAGATGTCGCTACCTCTCATCCTCTATTTTGATTGTATTTCCTATTTATTTTCAGTTTTATCATTGTATAGAATTGGATTGAATAGTTGATGATGAGATGCAGAATGTTGAGTATGTTCTCAACTCACCTTTGGAATTTTATTCTTATATTTATGAAAATCTGATTGTTTATATGTTTATTTGATTTATTATGGTTTGATTATGCAATTTCAAAGTTTGGTAATAAACTAAGAGGGAAAATTGAATGAAAATGATTAAATTGGACTAACAAGAGTTAGGTGATTTAATAAAAGAAGAATTGAATCAGATCAAAAAATTGTGCAAAGAGAGATATTGAATAGGTTTTCGATAGTTTGTTAGAAAACTTCAGAACTAATTAGAATTTTAAATAGGTTGTAAATTGAGAGATTGAAGCTTCAATAATCCGATTAGGGTTTATGATTTAGGGTTAATGGTTAGAGCTTAAGAGCGAGTAATCAACCCTAGGATAGTCTAGAACCAACAATCCGATAATTCATAATCAGTTAGGTTAACATTAAGGATAGGCAAATTTCCCTTTCTCTCAATTGGTATTTTCTTTCGGTTGATTCTTGGGTATGTTTCAATTGCTTAATGATTAGTATATAAGTATTTGAATCTTAATTTAATTGATTGAATTAAATTCTCATTTTTAGTTTCGTTGCATCTTAGAATTCTGTTATTATTTCTGGCCTTAGATTTTAGGATTAAATTAACTCCCTCCTCGTAAGATCGACACCTTTGGTACTGATAAGTGTGAATTGCATCATGTTTTAAGTCTTAGTTTAATATGTTTTAAATTCTTAACTTTATCGTTTAGCATGTGTTTAGGTTAAAATTTTGTTAGTTTGTTAATTATTTGCATTTTAAGTGTTTTTATGGGTTTGTACAATTTTATAAGCTTAATTATTATGTCTTTGAGGTACCTTGTTATATTTGTTAGCGTTTGTCAACATCAAAGAATAGAGAAGTTTCAGAGACACTCGTGCCGAAACAACTACGTATGATCGTGGCTCAACAGCCATAATAGTGACAGAAGCACTAGAGTCAGCCCATGATCATGTCCTATATGCCACGATCATGACAGAAGTTTAGGACACGACCCATAATCATGGCCTGATTGCCACAATCGTGACATAAGGCTTAGATGTGGCCCAAGATTGTGGCTTGTATCTGGTAGAGACATAGACAGTAAAAAACGTCAATTTCGACGGAGTTTTTAGACCTTTCGAACCCCAGAAAAACCCTAGGACTGCCTAGAACACAAAAGGTATATAAAGAATAAGACAAAGAAGAGGGGGGAGCTTTTACATCAGCCACCATTGAGAAACACTAGTGAGAGTTCATCAAGAGACTGAGGAAAAGAATATAGAAGAGGGACATGGAGAAGAAGCTGGCACAAAGTACTTCCCGAAACATGAGGTTTCCCGACATTACTGCCTCCATCATCCATTCAAATCTTATTTCTGGTGTATTTTCAATTTTAGTAATGTATAAAATTGGAATAACCGTTAATGATAGGATTGTGTGAATGTTGAGGATGTCTAAACTCATCTTTGAGTTGTTTTTGTCTTTAATTTAATAAAAAAATCTGATTGTTTCATGTTATTTGGATTCATTGTGATTGATTTCTATGATTACTTAATTCAGTAATAGACTGAGAGGGTGAATGGAATGAAAAATAATTAAATTGCGCTAACGAGAGTTAGATGATTTAATAAGAATGAGAAATTAATCAAATCGGTAATTATATGAAGAGAGACCTCACATGATGAGGTCTCTCGTTAGTCTATTGGAAATTGTCATATCTAATTAAGGTCTGGATAGATTGTCAATTGAGAAATTGCAAGTTTCCATAATCTGATTAAGGTTTATAATTCAAGGTAAATGGTTATAACTTAAGAGAAAGTAATCAACCATATGATCGTCTAAGACCAATGATCCAACAATTCATAATCGATTAGGTTAGTGTTAAAGATAGGTAAATATTTCCTTTTCTCTCAATTGATAGTTCTTTATATCGATTCTTGAGAGTGTGCATTGCAAATGATAATTTGTTAATATTTTATGATTGATTCTTGAATTGAATTACTTGATTAAATTACATTCCTGTTTTAGTTTCGTTACATTTTGAATATTGTGCATTGTTTGGCCTTAGATTTTAGGATTAGATTAACCCTCCTCGCTGTTGGTTTATGCCCTACAGCCAATCGCTTTGGTTGTAGTTTAGTGACAAATTATTTAAAGGCATTCTTTATCTTGTACATATTTAGATGTATATGATAAAGTCCATGGAATAATT